>JAWPHD010003571.1:0-212957 GCA_037043455.1 Cyrtodaria siliqua
ACTGTTTCCAGCAGTACTAGCCCAGATTGGATGTCGGGGTGGGGGGGTTGTTTCCAAACAGTACTAGCCTAGATTGGATGTCAGGTGGACTGTTTCCAGAAGTACTATCCTAGATTGGATGCCATGTGGACTGTTTACAACAGTAATAGCCTAGACTTGATGCCAGGTCGAGTGTTTCCAGCAGTACCTAGCCTGGACTGGACGCCGGGTGAATTGTTTACAGCAGTAAAAGAGTGGATGCCGGGGGATGTTTACAGCACTACTCGCCTAGAATGGATGCCAGGGGACTATTTCCATCAGTACTAGCCTAGACTGGATGCCAGGTGTACTGTTTCCAGCAGTACTAGCCTAGACTGGATGCCGGGTGAATTATTTCCAGCAGTACTATCCTAGACTGGATGCCAGGTGGACTGTTTCCAGCAGTACTAGCCTAGACTGGATGCCGGGTAAATTGTTTCCAGCAATACTTGGCTAGACTAGATGCCAGGTGTACTGTTTCCAGCAGTACTAGCCTAGACTGGATGCCGGGTGAATTGTTTCCAGCAGTACTATCCTAGACTGGATGCCAGGTGAACTGTTTCCAGCAGTACTAGCCTAGATGGGATGTCGGGGTGGAGGGGGCTGTTTCCAAACAGTACTAGCCTAGATTGGATGCCAGGTGGTCTGTTTCCAGCAGTACTAGTCTAGACTGGATGTCGAGGGGAAGGCTGTGTCCAACAGTACTAGCCTAGATTGGATGTCAGGTGGACTGTTTCCAGCAGTACTAGCCTAGACTGGATGCCGGGTGAATTGTTTCCAGCAGTACTATCCTAGACTTGATGCCAGGTGGACTGTTTCCAGCAGTACTAGCCCAGATTGGATGTCGGGGTGGGGGGTTGTTTCCAAACAGTACTAGCCTAGATTGGATGCCAGGTGGACTGTTCCCAGCAGTACTAGCCTAGACTGGATGTCGAAGTGGAGGCTGTTTCCAACAGTACTAGCCAAGATTGGATGTCAGGTGGACTGTTTCCAGCAGTACTATCCTAGATTGGATGCCATGTGGACTGTTTACAACAGTAATAGCCTAGACTGGATGCTGGGGGCTGTTTCCAACAGTACTAGCCTAGAAAATTCATAGATGTGAAAAAATAACTTCGGCGATAGAAAAATGCGCCGAAGATAGTGCCGAAGTTAATCGAAGATTTGGATAGTACCGAAGATGTGAAAAAGTAACTTCGGCGATAGAAAAATGCGCCGAAGAAAATTCATATAGAAAATATAATAAATAAATTAATAACTTCGGGGGTCCCCTACGGCTTTCCACAGAAATGAGTTGTAGAAGACAGCGATAGTATTCATGGTTGTAAATGTGATGTGCATGGATCATTGTAGTAATACCTGAGGTATACATTAGTCATGACAGTTATAAATATGGTATACACTGGCAATGGTGGTAGTAAATGTGTTGTATAAAGTGTTATAAAGTGGTCATGGTAGTAATTTGGTATATATTGGTCATGGTAGTAATGAACATGATATTCATATAAAGTCATGGTTATAATTAATGTGGTATACATAAGTGTAATAAGGCCATTATTTTTTGATAATGCGTTTTACGAACCCTCCTATGACAAAACAAAATTAGGTATTTTATTTTTCCATAGGGAATTTTATAGTGTTTTTTTTTCCCCTTCCTCCTACAGCTAGTCTCTGTCTTGATGGTTCTTAAAACAAATAATAAAAAATAATGGTCAACCTTCTAAGGCTATTTATTGTATTATACTGAAAAATATGTTTGAAAAAGATATTTGGTTCTGCTAAATATTCTTTTGAAATAAAACATGAGAAAACATGGTTACTCCCCTCTGTTCAAAATCACTATTCTCAGCACCTAGAAAATATTTTATGGCGGATGTTTTTTTGTGTTTTTTTCGGAATCTTCAGCTGTGAACTCACGAGTAATATTCAAATCATCTTCAGAAAGTTGTGCAAAATGTCAGCCATTTAGGTAAATGTTCACTGATTTTCATTCAAAAGGGGGCTCACAAAGAAAACAGACAAGTACAAGCATAACTAAATATTAACACCATCACATGAAGTTCTATTCACCAAATATGGAAAAGATTCATATAAAATAAAAGAGCTGTCGAAAGGACAGCATTCTCCACTATTCAAAGTCAATTTTAAAGAAGGCCACTGACACTTCTGTCTCACATCTCCCGAGTTAAACTTGTCCGCACGGTTTACAAAACTCTGGCAAGCGAGAATCACATTGAATGTCAAACGGAATTTTACTGACATATCTTGAATATATGTTGATGTAAATATATCTTGGGTATTTGTTTCTGTAGTTATTTGAAAACAAGTGTGTTTTGTTATGGGGAAATATGTGCGGTTGTGCATTGCTGTTAAGCCAGTATATACAATCATGTTTCTTCTCATATCTGATTTCCATCACTGCCGGGGATGCCCGAAGATATTTTTGCGGAGTGGAATACATGAACATCTAATAGCGAAAAGGTGAGTATTTAGAAGTACATGTACTCAGTGTTATATTATGTTATCGATGTTGGTCACGTGAGACTTGTTATAATAAAGGGTATATTGGACAATTATATATAAGATATTAGTATGTACAATATAACATCCCGGCTTACTATAAGTAGATGTACTGATATTATGCGCTATGTTGAAGTCCGGATGACGATAGCGATTGAGTAATTTTACCTATGTCGTTGCAGTCTGTTATGTATGTAATATGGAAACGTTTAAGGGCCACCAGTTGTTGCGTTAATTACCTCCTTATAGACTTCGACATTGGCGGGTTGTTGCATTGTTTCGCGTCTTATCGGCCGCATTTTCTCGACTTACTGCGTTTTTCTTGAATCATAATGCGACTTAATACGATTTATATGGAAACGTTTAAGGGTCACCAGTTGTTGCGTTAATTACCTATATTTAAACTTCGAAATTGTCGGGTTGTTGCATTGTTTCGCGTCTTCTCGACCCCATTTTCTCGACTTACGGCGTATTTCTTGAATCATATCGACTTGAAAGAATACAACTTAGTACGACTTACCTTCACATGTCAGAAAGACTGAAGTCGACATTTTCGTCATTTAAATAAGTTTAGTTGCTGTATGTCGTCTTGACTAGTTATATTTCAATATGTCGATAAGAAATTTGACGACTTAATCAAATTTATTACGTCATGTCGTCATCAATATTGTACACTTATTAACATTAAACACGACAACTCATGTTCTCCGTGGTTCATTCCTAAGTTTGGTTGAATTCCGTTCAGCGGTTTAGAAGGAGATGCGGTAAAGGACAGACGGACGGACGGACGGACAAACGGAGGCGTTTTTGATATACCTTTTTTTCAAAAACGTGGGTATGAATATGGTATATTAAAGAGTAAACAGAGGTATCATAAAAGCAAATAAAAAAAACATAAAAAAGAGACAACGCAACTCCACAGTAGAAAAAACACACGATGTAAATTCGAAATCAAAAAGTGGCCCTCAACAGCATCTGCACCTTTTAGGCCATAATCTGCAAAAACATATCAGTAATAGTTTGAGAACATAACTCGTATAATTACACCAAACAATTAAAAGAGTAAAATCTCGCTAAAAAGGGATATGACCATTTCCAAAACGTTATTCATATGTATACAAAAAGAAACAGTAATCAAAACCAATAATAGTAAATACGGCACATGCCCATTTAGAACTAAGGAGCGCCTCCCTACGGTACCTTTCATCACCAACCTGTGGCTGATACGAAACAGGGGCAGTCTTGACTGGCCACCGTTATCGACCGTAATTAATCTTTTCCTCACCGCGGTAGCCTAGACATCCAGTGATCCTCGGATCATACTCGAACAAGTGGTGAATGAGCTGCCGCCTTAGGCATCCAGACAACATCAACCACAATATATGCAATGTCCGAATCATAACAACCACCAACTCACAGCAACCACACAACTCTACCCAATAAAATACCCCAAACATTAAAACATAAACACACGCTATTTACTTTCAAAATTCAAAATTAAATGTTTAAAGTCCAGACTCTATTGTGCCCATCTCTTTAAGATATCCACACACACACACACACGCACACACGCACGCACAGAAGAAGATGACTCAAATCATAAACCTACACTCATGAAACACAGGGTAGGTTACCCAAGGTGAAAGAGAAAGATCCCATTTGTTTCGGGGGTCAGTAAGTCAAAGGTAAAGGTCACGATAACCGTAACCTACAGTCATGGAACTCATAGGCAAATTGTGAGAGGAGGAACCTTATTGTTTTGGGGTCAGTCGGTCGAAGGTCAACGGCACCGTGACCTTTTATGAAAATGCAAATTCCGGGAAATAACTCTGAAACCATAATACATACACTCATGAAACTTCATAGGTACATTGCCCTATGTGAGATGAGGATCCCTAATTTGTGGAGGTTCAGTAGGTCCAAGGGCGAGGTCACCATGACCTTACATGTAAATAGGCATTCCAAATGATAACGAAGCCTTAACACCTACACCCATCAACATTGATCGGTGAGAGGAAAAACTCTACTGTCTTTGGGGTCAGTAGGTCAAAGTTCAAAGCCAACCATTCCCTTGTAAAGCATTACACCCACCATGACGTATTTTTTGTTAGAAGTTCAAAGGTAAAGGTCATATTTACCTCACACATAAAACAGAATGCTCTAACATAATAGCCCAACACGAATGTTTGTTATACGCCATAGGTAATCTAAACTAACATAATAATCATAAGGACATGCCTAGCTAGGTTGCGCTCTTGTAAACTGTACTTGCCAGAGGCTAACAAAACTTATGGGATGGCTAGCAGTACGTTGATGAAAATTTATAGTAAGCATCCTTGCACGGTCCTCTATCAGATATATATATAAGCATCCATATCCACCAACAGATATTACCTCCGTTACTAAAATAGAAACATATTTAAACAACTTATCGTGAACCAATCGTTTTGAAAACCTTCCCAAAAAGCATCGTATTGTGAACCTTTTACAGCTTTATAAAATCCTTGTTAACCTTTATGAAAAATCATTCCGATTCGCCAGGGACTGTAGATGTCCTTGATTCGGCAACAAATATGATCGCCGTTACTAACAATAGAAAAATCGTTAAACGATTTCTCGCGAACCAATGACCTAATTGTTTTGTACTTCACCAGGAGCAACGGCTCATGACCCTTTTCCCAAAATTTTCCAAATATCCCCGATCCATTAAGATCCATTTACAAATAATATTTGCCGTCGTTCCTAAAATAGAAAAATCTGTAAACATCTACTTATAAACCAATGGCCCAATTGATTTGAAATTTTACTAAAACCATTGCCTTATAACCCATTCTCAGACTTGTAAAATCGCACTTATCGGTCACCAAACACGGCAACCGCTACTGAAAATAGAAACATCTTTAAACGTCTTCTTTTCATGGACCACTGGTTCAATTGTTTTGAAATTTCAACAAAAGCACTGTCTCATGACCGTTTCTCAAAATTATACAAACTGCACTCATCCGTCAACACATAGCTGCCGTGACGAAAGTTAAAAGTAAAGGCTTCTCGTAGTCCAATGGCCGAATTATTTTGTAACTTCGCAAATAGCACCGTTTCAATACCCTTTCTCAGAGTTGTACACATTGTCTCAATCTTTAAAGTAACTTCTCATGAACCAATGGTCCAATAAACCAATCCAATAATTCTGATAACCGTTTTGTGAACAAATATGGCCGCCGTTACTAAAGATTGAAGAAAAATGAATTCTTTTATAGGAGTTTTTTTCTGTTAATTTTGTAACTGTAATTTTGTGGAGCCGTTCACCTTGCTAGCAGAGCGTCTTCAGGCCCTCGTGTTATTGGCTTTAAGCTGACTTTTGGCCACGCATGAGGTGTGTCTGTGTTAGCCTAGTCAAAACTCGAGTTGAAAGCGATACAGAAATTATGAAAGCCTCCAGTGCTAATTAAACTGAATGCCGATTGGCTAAATTTGTCTGACAGGGCCTTAGAAAACTAGTATATTTGTTTATAGAGTGTAGTTGTTGATAACTGGTATATTGTTAGGTGATTTGCAAATAAATTATTCTGTTTTCTTGCAAAGTGCGATAATTTTACATGGTAACTGATAATGAAACCCTATTAAAACTTACATATCGCCGTGATTTCCTAGTCACGTGATTTTTCAAGGTGCCCGGATATGATTTTCAGATATGAAGAAAATCAGACGACGGAAAGAGTGATTTTTAACCTTTTAGACTAGCAATGGTGACCCAAATAGTCTTCTCTGAAACCACAAGGGCTACAGCTTTGATATTTTGCATGTAGCAATATCTAGTGGTCCTTTACCAAGTTTGTACAAATGATAACACTGGGGTCCGAATTAGCCCCACCCCGGGGGTGGGAGGGGGTGGTCAAACGTTTTACATAGTAATATTGAGAAAATACATTTAAAAATATTCTTCTCTGAAACCACAAGGGCTACAGCTTTGATATATTGTGCATGTAGCAACAACTAGTGGTCCATTAACATGTTTGTACAAATGGTGACCCTGGGGTCAGAATTAGCCCCTGCCGGAGGGTGGGGTTCAAAGATTTTACATAGTAATATATAGAAAATACATTTAAAACTCTTCTTCTCTGAAACCACAACGACTACAGCTTTGATATTTTGCATGTAGCATCATATAGTGGTCATTTACCAAGGTGTACAAATGGTGACACTGGCGTCAGAATAAACCCGTCACCGGGAGTCAAAAGTTTTACATAGAAATATTAGGAAATACATTTAAAAATCTTCTTTTTTGAAAATACAACATGTACAAGGTTAAAGCTTTGATATTTTGCATGTAACATCATCTATAACAGAGTACACTTTGCCAGTAGATGGATTCAGGCCCTTGTGGGCCTCTTGTTCTCAGAGTTATGGCCCTTTGAACATTTTAACAATGGCCTTCCGTAATGGAAGGCACTAACTTGTGTTGTTCAAATTCTCCACATAGGCACTGCTGTGTCAACTGTTATCAGAGTACCGATAGTAAACGTTATTTTGCTCTACTTTCTACCTTACATTTCGCTATTAAAATTATTTCACTTCATGACCATCAATCACTTATACATTGTGCTTCCCCAAACGCGCTGACTATCTTTTTTAAAGATATTTCTTGTTTTTATATGAGAATGTAGATCTTTCCACAGATATAATAGGTATATAAACAAGAGTGCCAAGATGGCCCTATATCGATCACCTGAGTAATGGTCCATTATCAAACTTCTTCGAAATCTTATGGTCATATACAAGTTTGGTTAAGATTGTTAAAAAAATGTGGCCTCTGTTGTACGTTTACCAACATTGATATAAAGACACTGACAAAGTTTGGACCCCAGGGTCACCATTTGAACAAATTTGGTAAAGGACCATAATCTTATAGTAAATGCAAAATATTAAACCTCTGGCTCTTGTAGTTTCAGAGGCGAAGATTTTTTTTTTCCTATACAAGTCTATGTAAAACATGTGACCCCTGGGGCGGAGCCAAATGGAACCCCAGGGTCACAATTTGAACAAACTTGGTAGAGGACTTTAAGCTTATAGCAAATTCAAAATATTGAACATCTGGCTCAAGCAGTTTCAGAGGAGAAGATTTTTTAAGTTTTTCCCTATGCAAGTCTATGTAAAACAGGTGACCCCTGGGGCGGGGCCAAATGTAACCCCAGGGTCACCATTAGAACAAACTTGGTATAGGACCGTAATCTTATAGTAAATGCAAAATACTAAACCTCTGGCTCTTGTAGTTTCAGAGAAGAAGATGTTTTACAATTTTTTCCCTATACATGTCTATGTAAAACTGTGATCCCCGGGGCGGGTCGAAATGTGACCCCAGGGTCAACATTTGAACAAACTTGGTAAAGGACTATAATCTTATAGTAAATGCAAAATATTAAACCTCTGGCTCTTGTAGTTTCAGAGGAGAAGATATTATTTTTTTCCCTATATAAATCTATGTTAAACTGTGACCCCCGGGGCGGGGCCAAATTTGACACCAGGGTCACCATTTGAACAAACTTGTTAGAGGATCATAAGCTAATAGCAAATGCAAAATATTAAACATCTGGCTCAAGCACTTTCAGAGAAGATTTTTTAAGTTTTTCCCTATACAAGTCTATGTAAAACATGTGACCCCTGGGGCGGGGCCAAACGTAACCCCAGGGTCACCATTTGGGCAAACTTGGTAAAAGACCATAATCTTATAGTAAATGCAAAATATTAAACCTCTGGCTCTTGAAGTTTCAGAGAAGAAGATTTGTTAATTTTTTCCCTATACATGTCTATGTAAAACATGTGACCCTTGGGGCGGGGTCACTATTTGAACAAACTTGGTAAAGGACCATAAGCTTATAGTAAGTGCAAAATATCAAACCTCTGGCTCTCGTAGTTTCCGAGAAGAAGATTTTTTTATATTTATTCCTATATAAGTCTATGTAAAACTGTGACCCCCGGGGCGGGACAAATTTGACCCCAGGGTCACCATTTGAAAAAAACTTAGTAGAGGACCATAAGCAGATGCTACATGTTATACATGAGAGCTCTGTGCTTTGTGGTTTCAGTGAAGAAGTTGTTTTTTTTCAAGTTTTTTCCTATATGTCTATATGAAAAACATGCAAAACCTCAATATACAAACTTTGGACCCCCGGGGCACGGCCATTGTTGAACCCAGAGAATTTTTTTAAAAGATTTATTAATGTTTCGACTATATATGGTAATGGCAGCCATCTTGGATGTCGCGCTGACCTAGTTTTAACAAATCTAAAAAGCATTCATCTAAGGATCATCCATGTGAAGTTTGGTCAAAATTGGCTAGGCGATTTCTGAGAAGAAGTCGTTTGAAGCAAAAGTTCTAATAGATCAGCTTGAGCCAAGGCTCAGGTGATCTAAACATAAGCAAGTTTGACGTCATCACCAATACATATAGAAGAAAGAAGAAACACCAATGGTCGAATTACACATTCAAATTAGTCGGTTTCTTTGAATCATTTCTCCAGGGAAAACGGTAACACACGGGACAACCGACTCGATACCATTGCATCAATGTCTGTTTGTGGAACAGTTATCGTCTGTTAAAAACGTGCTGTCGCTTCGTTTCAGCGTTCTTGTTTTAAAATACCTAGAAATGTAATTAAAATACAAGAATCCTGACACTGAGTGTAAAACATCCACGGTAAGTATGTCTTTTATGTTACGCTTTTGATTACTTACTGTCGCAAGATGACCCTAGTGGCTAACTCAAAAAAGAATCAATGACTGTGAATGCATTTACATAAGTTTAATGCAACTTTTAGAATATGTTAAATATATATACAATTATCAAGAAAAACAAGCGAATACACAATTGAAATTTGAAAAGACTGTTCTCATGAACGTTAAAGACGTTCTTAGTATTATTACAAATATTGAATGTGTCGCCTGACTATATACATGTATGCCACTAAAGTGTTGTTAAAGTTATAACAATGTTGATTTGTACAAGCATTATGGTCTAGCGAGATGAATTTGATGCACGAGAGCTCATGAAGATCTATAAAAAATTCAGGAGACTTTCTTGATACAATTTTCAATAAACGTCAAGTTTCATCAATAAGCACTTATGACTTTTCTTCACTATATACAACCTTACCACATCACCTTATTAAAGACAAGCTAATTTCTCTTATTCAAAAAACATTCGCTAGAGAAAATACTATTTTTGGCATGTCATAATATTAAAGCGTTTTTATTGGACAATTATACTATGTGGACTTGCTATGAAGTTTGTGAAGCACTTATCTTCCTATTAGATACTATTTTTGTCAGGTATGACACCGTTTATAGACAAATTGTTGGTATCCCTATGGGTACGAACTGTGCACCACTTGTTGCAGATTTGTTTTTATATTGCTATGAAAGAGATTTCATGTTGAGTCTTTCACCAGATACCCAGGCAGATGTTATTGAAGCCTTTAATGACACCTCTCGGTATCTGGATGACATATTGAACATTGACAACCCTTTCTGTCCAACTATCGTTAATAATATTTATTCTAAAGTACTTCAGCTTAACAAAGCTAATATATCTTATAATAACGCTTCTTTTCTTGATTTAGTTCTCTCGATTGAAAATGGTGAAATAATTAGCAAAATCTATGACAAGAGAGAGGATTTTAATTTTGACATTGTTAATTATCCCCACTTGGATGGGGATGTTCCCCGAACAACTTCTTATGGGGTGTATGTGTCTCAACTTAATCGTTTTTCAAGAGCTTGTACTCGAGTTGATTCGTAATTTTTGTATAACTAAAACGCTACTCAATCAGGGTTACCTTTACCATAAACTTCGTAAAACCTTTGCAAAATTTTATTATCGTAACCCTGATCTTCTTTCCAAATATAAAAGTAATTTAAGGACTCTTCTGTGACAAGGACTATCACAACCTGACTTCTATGGTGATGTGATTTATAAACTGAAGGGATTTTGTCTAACTTGCGTTTTTGGTGTATTTATATACAGTTTTAAACAATTTAAAACATTTGCTGTTGAAATTAGTCCGATGATGTATTCTACATTAAGCTTTCGTTTCGTATATTTACTATTTATTCACGAAAAAGGAAACCCTAAAAAGCGATAGTACACTTGACAGTGTATCTGATGATCCACAGAGCGGTAATGCGCAGCCATGGTCGATAGAATAAAGATACTGCGTCTGAAACCCATTGCCTCTCAATTAGAAATTGTTATTTTTTATGGAAAGCATTTTTGTACAGTTCTGACTAATTATTCCTTTTAGAAAATAAATGATTGGTCTCCATTTAGAAAATAAATGATTGGTCTCCATCCACTACAAAATTGACCGTCATTATATAGCATAAAATGTACTGAACAATGCAGATAAATACAATTCAAATAAATATATAACAGGAAATGCAGCTTTCACAGAACACAGTAAACCCCAAAACACGCAAAATGGTAATAATAATAATAAAGCCATATTACGTCACAAACACAAAAAGGTTTGACAATAGGGCTACCGCCTTGGATCGAACAAACCAATAAACTATCTCTCTTCTCGCTCCAAAAAGTGAAGAACATTTCCTTCGTCTCTTGGGACTCTTGTTTGATATTCGATGGAAATAATTAATTCACAAGCACATTTATTTAAAAATAAATGAAATATGTCAAATGATAGCCCTTGGCATACCTGTAGCTAATACAAAACCTCTTGAAATAATATTAAACTGCTTGAGTTGGATACTGAGAAAAAACTCCTTGATAATCGTTTTTTGTTCCTGTTTGTGCTTAATATTTAGTTTTTTTGATTAAAGCTACATTTGTGTTTGTATTTGTGCGATATATAAAGAAAATATATTTCAAGTTGGTGGTTAGCATGGCAACGCTTTCAAAATTTACAATTACACTCATTATAACTTGATTAAACAGCATATTCTGAGTGGAGTTTATGATATTTTATTTCCAAAATATATCGGAAACAAATCATGGTGTACTAATATTGGCATCAACTAAATTTTCATAAGATCTCACAATAATGATGACGTTATTAACGCATTTACGCCGTAAAAAAATTAAATGTAAACAATTTACTTTGGTCGTCGTATTTTTCCATAATGCGCATGTGTACTCTCGGTGATGGAAGGATCATGTTAACTATTGCTCTCGGCAATACTATCAAATATGTTGAGCGTTTTGATCTATGTACTCCCTGAAAGTAATTTTAGTGTATTTTTATGCCGCCGAAGGGTGGCATATAGTAGTCGCACTGTCCGTTCGTCCGTACCACCCTGTCCGATAAATAACTCTGACATTCATGAACGGATTTTTAAATAAATTAGCACAAGTGCTCACCACAACAAGACGACGTGTCGCACGTAGAATCCAGGTCCGTGGCTACAAGTTCATGGTCACACATAGAGGTCAAAGGTAAAAAAATAAGTGCTTTCGTGTCCCTATTTCGTGTCCGGCAAATAACTATGACACTCATGAACGGATTTTTAAATAATTTAAATAATTTATCAGAAATAATTTCCTATATTCCCCGAAATTTCCGATATCGGAAATGGACAGTGTCAATATACAATTTCCGACATCGGAATTAAGTAATCCTCATTTTGGATAGGTGCATTTCCGGTATCAGTAATATAACTGAAATATGCTGTAAATATAATTTTCGAAATATGTACCTGTCCGGTATCAGTAATATAATTGAAATATACTTTAAATATAATTCCCGAAATATACTTGAAATATAATTTCTTAATTCAGATTTCAGAAATTTAAGATTTTGATATCGGAAATGCAATTGACGATATCAGAATTAGTGTATTAAAACCACGTTGGCATGCCATAAACTATGGAACGCCGTTACCACCTTGTTTTGTTACCTATTGGCTTTACTTTTACAGAAGGAATGTTAAAAAACGTTGAAGGCAACGCTTTAACGATCCTTACTAAACAAAAATGTATAGAACATACATGTTTGCTCTACTCTAGTAGTTAACACGTGCTACAATATAGGTCGTACCCTGCCTAACTTGGAACGTTTATGGTGCGCTTCCAAAAAATAAGTTGGGGTACCAGACTAGGTGCAAATATATATTACATGTTAATATATTAC
Organism: Cyrtodaria siliqua; assembly: GCA_037043455.1. Taxonomy (NCBI): domain Eukaryota; kingdom Metazoa; phylum Mollusca; class Bivalvia; order Adapedonta; family Hiatellidae; genus Cyrtodaria; species Cyrtodaria siliqua. Next base: position 12,678 of record JAWPHD010003571.1, read on the forward strand.
ATGTTAATTATTGAAAGCTGTGGCAGGCCACCCGTGGGAAAATAGCAGGTTGCATGCATAAATATGACATATTTTAAGAAAGATAAGAAAAATGCATTTCATGTTATAGCGCATTTTATAATAAAGTGGTTAGTATTATAGATATCTGGCCCGGAATACACAAACTATTCTTTTGAATATTCTCTTTTATTTGAGCGCTATAACTTTAATGGACTGTATGCAGTCTGGAACAAGTTGTGTGGCCGAGTATAAATGAATTAGAACCACAGTTCTCTAAGTCAGTTTTACATGTGTAAATACATTCAGTTGGACATGATGTTCCGTCCTATTTAGTTATTATTTATGAAAAGTATAGGTTTGCTGTCAATAACTAGTACAATTTAAAACAGCAGAATTGATTTTAGATTGAAGAATATTAATGATAACGGTTCATAAATTCAATGTCAGCTTTAGTTCGATAAATGTCAGTTTTTGGTGAAGGTAGCAGTGTTAAAAGGAATGTCGGCAATCTTTTTTTTTTTTGCTTTAGTTTCAAACGTCATGTGTACTTCCACTTAAATGACCCACCTGTTATTTTCTGTTTAATTAATAGTAATGATTGAAACGTTGACGACATTATAATTAGATGTTGATGAATCATTTAAATTAATTAAAATGAAATTAAAATATCCATCTCTACAGCTGATTCGATTTAAAAAATTAAAAGAAACTTCTCATAGACTGAAATGAACAGATGATAAATTATTATTGATGATAAGGACAACAAAAATAAACGGAGTCCGCTATTTTTCTAGACATTTCTTTTCATAAATATTGATTAAATAGGACATCATCAAATTATTTACGATTTAGTTTATTTGCACATTTATTAAAGAATTTAATAGGCTCGACCACCCAACTTCGTTCCAGATTACAGACTGCCCCTTTAATCACATATCACACATATCGAGGGCACAGAGCAAAAAGGGGCTATATACCAAATTGGCATATTTTAACGTTTTATGGTATTTTGATTCCTCTAGTGCCATCCTATGTTATGTAAAAACATCTAGCATAGGTTATTAAATAATTCCCCAGGAATCATCATAACACAATGGGGCTATCTGAAAAACTACCAAAACTTGACAGCAACAAGGGGACATCGACACTTTCTTATAGCAACATGGGGATATATGCCATATGCCCCCTTGTTGTCCTTGCAGATAATGTTATTGTTATCAGATCTGTAAAGTGATATTATAATCTATAAATCAGACACGGAAACAAGCAGACTATCAAAGCTCTACTAAGAAATATTTGTCGAGAAAAATAAAAAAACAACTGATAAATGGAAAAGAAACATACACAAATATCGCAGGGATCACGTATATGAGTATACAGGGCAAACAGGCAAAAAACAGGAGATAAAATACAAAGACTGTTACAAATGTCGATTTAAATGTTCGCGCAAAGTTTCTCAAGAACGTGGTAAAGAAATATTTCAAACTTACTGGCAGCTAGGCTCTTACGAAAAACAGCGAACTTTTGTTTGTCAAAATGTCACTCAGTCAAACACGAAACGTGAAACAACAAATAAGAAGTTTCATTCACAAGAAGAATCATTTTCATACTATTTGCCAATCCCAGATAAAACAAGAAAGCAAAATGTGTAACAACGCTAAAGGTAACAATTCCGCTAAAGGCAACAACCGCCGCTAAAGGTAACAATTCCAACGCACACTAAAGGTAACAACCTCCGCTAAAGGTAATAATCACCTCTTCCGCTAAAGGTAACAACCCTAACGTTAAAGGTAACAACTTTTCATGTTAAAGAATGTTCTCCTCAACAGGCACACCTCAATAATCTGACAGGGTGGGCCTGGTGTATGTTTTCCCCCACTTCCCACCAAATATTGTGCCAGTTCATGTTTTGACCCAACACAAGTGCTTGTGGGTGGGGGGTGGTGGGGGGTTGGGGGTGAAACTTTATCAAAAATTGAAAATTTTCATTTGGGCCCAGCCTTCCTCCCGAGTTTCTAAAACATTCCAACGCCACTGTAACGTGCGGCATAAATGATCATTCGTAAACAATGATCCCTCTCAAAAATATGATGTATGCATAAGGAACAATTGCCGTAATTATGAGCTGCTGATCCAGCCAAAATTTCAACTTTCGATGTAAGCCAGTATCATTCAGTATTAACATATAAATATATTCGAAGGGATTAATGTTTTATCTCTGGAACTCTGTAGCACTAATTCGTATACTCCAGTTCAATCTACTGAGGATGACATTATTGCCACACATATTCGCTCGGTGCATTACTTTCAAGGTTGGGGTAGACAAAAAGCAAAACAAACTGCCAACTATGTTCTGGATTCCCCTAATTACATAAAAATCCGTATAAAGCTCGTTTTATTTTGAATTCTAGAGCCTGCACCACCACAAACATCTCCACGTTTTTAACTTCTTGTCTTATTGCCGTTAAAGATCACGTTAAACAATAATATGCTAAAACTTGTGAAAACTCTGGGATTAATTTATTTTGGTCTAAACTTCAGACGTCCTTGATCATGTTGATAAATTTGCAGTAAACTTCAAGTTTCATCTACAATACCCAACTTTAATAATCGGTCACTTTTCGAAGAATTATATATTTTTTAATAATTCATAGTTTCTGTTGAAATTTTACCTGGCGTCGTTTAACAAATATCGCTAGCGATTTATAAAAAAACTTAATCTGTCTTGATTGGACTAAAACCTGGTTGATACAAAATAACAGCATTACTAACGGCATTTTAGACAATTACAATATGTGGACTTGCCAAGATGTTTGTGAAGCACTCATTTCCTATTAGATAATATTTTCGTCAGGTATGGAACGACCGTTTATAGACAAATTTCTGGTATCCCTATGTGTACGAACTGTGCACCTCTTGTCGCAGATTTGTTATTGTATTGCTATGAAAGAGATTTCATGTTGAGTCTTTCATCCGATGATTAAAGAAATAAATCTTTAACATTGGTAGATGTGACATATTTTGTAATGACAGAGCAGAGCTCCTTCCGCTCTGGGCAGAATTTTATTCCAATATTTCATCTGACTGCTTACATGACACAGAAAAAGTAGTATGTACTCAATTATAATCACCCCTCCTAATGAATACAATACAGTGTACACTACACTCAAACGAACTAACGGACAATGAATGTCCTCGGTCAACTTAAATATATTTTACTGAACGTTTAATAGTACACGAAGGACAGGAGGAGCTCACTAAGAGTTTGCTGATGTCTTACTAAAAAAAGACGATGACACATAGTAAGATTCTTAGAAATGCAAATCAAAAGATATCCTAAGTAATGAGAAAGAGATGTATTTAGGGCTAATAACCATACACTAATTAAAAAATACGCATCTGGAAAGAGTTATGACTTTTGAGAACGCACCTGTACCATCGAGTTAGTTTTGTGATGATGGAAAAATTGTTCAAACAAAAAGGCCAATATCATGGAAAATATGAGGAAAAAATATCCACCAGTATCGGTGTTAAGGAGTATCGATGAACTGGAAAGCATCATTTTCGACGGAATGGCAATTATTCAAATTGTACAGAGTGTGTTTGGGTGTAGAAAATCTATTCTTCGAGACTGGCAGGCATTTTGATATAACCATATTAATCCATATACATGATAGTGTTGATTAACCAGCTGTTACAGACCAGAATAACTGAGTGAGACGGTCTGCTGCTGTGATGATCAATGTATTGATGTTAGTTCGTCAAAAGAACAGCCGTGTGCATAATTATGCATGTATTTGCATACTATTATGCAAGTATGTGCATGCTGAATACTTCTAATTAAGATAAGCTCTGATATTTGAGAGTTAATGATGTTAGTTGTCAAATGATTTATTTATAATAATGTAAAATGATAAAACAGAAATGTTTTCTTAATCAGAATATTATTATTATTATGTAAGAATGTATACTGAAACCTCTGTGTATTAGTAAAATGGACCAAATATGCTCAAATACCCTAGGTACTTGCAGTGTGTATAAATAGTACATATATATGGAAGTGGATCGCGCCGTAGACATGACTTATCCAGTCACATTAAACTGACATCGGACCGACCATTCATAGCATAACACTTACAGCATCAGAGTCAAGCAATGGAGCTACTAGTTAAGTATTTAGTGTGACCCGGTCGGGGATCGAGCTCATAACCTCCAGCATATGAGCCAAAGCCACCTCCGCTGGAATTTCAAACGTATACATCTGTACTAACGGTTAATTGATGAACTAGATACCGTATACCAATAAATGACAGATTCAATCGTTGAATGAAGTGCGAGTCGCGATTTAAATCAAGCCAGATCGAGCCCTAATTCCTAATTCGATAATAAGAGTAGGGCAGGTTCCCGGATTCCTATGTATCCTTCCTCTCTCTCTGGGGCGGCTCTAAATAACATATACTGTGTTGATGAGCCGTTAAACAACATTCAATTCAGTTCTAAGTATTCCACGTAAAAGAAATGAGTGGCCGTTCAAATAATGTAGAATAAATGTGACAGAACTTCATTTCAATTCAATTTGCTGAGTTTATCATACGGTGGAATAGACTCTTTTTATGTTTCCTACATCATTGAAAGACATCGTAAGTGACATATCAGATACCTTTTGTTAAAACCTAATACGGAGATAATATACCCTACATATAGAGATCAATGATGCTGGATGATTGTGAAATAAACCCGATCATGTTATATTATCTCACAGAGTTCAAACTACTCTGTACTCTGTACTCTGACGCCACACACCCCCATCCCCACCACACATACCCTTCCTTTTATTTATGTATCTAAAGGGAGCTTCAAAATTAACACTTGCGGACTAAATATCAAAGTGGAAGTAAACTTTAGATTATTATCAATGCCATTCGTATGTTCTTTAAAACATCGATAGGGTTTGTTTAAAAATGCATGCCGAGTTTCGTGTTTGGCATACAGAAAGTGTTCACCTGTAAAAGTGACATGTTTCCCTTTCATATATGTGTAATCATTCGATTAACATTTTAGTAAACTGTTTCTGAGATGAGATAGTACTGGTTCAAGTCTTCATTATTTTTTTTCTCCTCACCAGTGGTCTATGTGTTTTTTTTAAACCCTGTTTGCTATATTATATCGTACCCATTATAGCAAAAGAAAATATGCGTTTTCAAGCAGTTGGGTGCGTTATTAATAAACCCGATGTTTTGTTAAAATCGAACTAAAGGTGTATATTACCTCCAAACGAAACCAAATCACAGTTAATCAGTCACAAACTGCATATAAGTGTTTTATTTACATTGTTAAACAAGCTAATCAGCTTATACACATACCACTTTTAATGGCGCAGATGACAACCTTAATTTGGTATGATCTTGATGTAAGAGGAGTTTTGTTTTGTTCGAATAGTATTTTACGTCATTTTAGCACATATTAAGCCATATATGACGATCGGCTGAGGCAGATCACCACATTTTCAAGGGAAGAACCTGTACTGTATATCTCCCGCCATCCACAAGAATCGACACTTTTTCACTTGACAAGTCGGGCTTCCAGTGGGATTCGAACCTGCAAAAATCCACTTGTCCGAGTAAGAGACCAGCACACTCTCTAACAACACCGATACGGGTCGAATCGGTTGGACGCGAATCAAATGCTTCAGTAACTAACAAGAACATGTTAACTAAATTTTCATTGAAACTGTAGATATTGAAAAACATTGTTACCTTTAGCGTAAACAGTTGTTATCTTAGCGTTAACATGAAAAGTTGTTACCTTTAACGTTAGCGTTATTACCTTTAGCGGAAGAGGTGATTGTTACCTTTAGCGAAGGTTGTTACATTTAGCGGAATTGTTACCTTTAGCGTTGTTACAAAAGGCACAAAATGTGAGAGTCTGTAAGAAGTTTGTCTTGGGAACACTGAACATAGAAAAAAAGGTAGCTGAGTATGCAATGAAAAATAAAGTTCACGGACGTTTCGTTAGACATGATAGGAAAGGAAAACTGTCATCTAAAAACAAAACACCATAGGATAAATTGAAAGAAATTCGAGATCATATCGAATCTTTAGCAACTGTATCATCGCATTACACTGGAAAAGATACGAAGAGAAAGTACCTCGATCCAAATGTGTCCATTAGGAAAATATGTGAGCTATATCAAAGCAATTGCAGAAGCAGAGAAAGTGTGCCTTGTAATTTAAATGTTTATAAAAATGTGTTTGTAAGCGATTACAATCTACCATTTCATCAACCCAAAAAGGACCAAATGTACTCTTTGGGCGGTTTACAAAGGAAACCAAGAACATGGAGTAGCAGATAGTGACCTTTATGTACAGTATGAACTACATCAAAACTTTAAAAGAGACAGTCAGAAAAGAAAAGAAAACTGACAAAGCAAAAGCTATAAATGATCCATATTATTTTTGCAGCAACATTTGATTTAGAATCAGTTCTTCCAACACCACACACTGAAAGTGGAGATGTGTACTATAAGCGCTGCTTGTCATCATACAACCTTGCAATATACTCCCTTGGAGATAAAAAGGGAACATGCTTTTTATGGGATGAAACAAATGGTAGCAGAAGTTCTTGTGAAATAGGAACTGACTTTATCATTTCATTGCCAAATACGACAAAAGAGGTTGTTTTTCATATGGAGGACAAAACCGTAACCAATTTGTTACGGTTAGATTACTGTATGCAGTACACAAAAATGAGAATATTGAAACTATCGGGCATACATTCTCTGAGCGGTGTCACTCCGAGATGGAGTGCGATTCTATGCATGCGGCAATAGCACATTATAAAAGGAATACTAATGTGCATGTTACATCACAGTGGGATACAATTATAGCAATGACCAGGCGAAATAATCCATATGTTGTTATACCTATCAAGTATGACGACATTTGTGACTTAAAATCCTACAAAAAGTCAATAACTACCAACATGAAAAGCACAGTTACGGGCGAGAAAATAAACTGACTGGATATCAAATGGATTGAAATAAGACGTTCACAGCCAGAAAGCATATTCTTTAACTATGGTTTTGACAGAAAAGCTTTCATGAAAAGAAATAAAACTGAGGAAGACTACAAGAATAGGATGACAGTGTGCATCAACATCGATGACATATTTATATGCTGAAAAGTTAACCATTTCTGTCCCACAAAAACAAGACTTTTCCTCACTCTGCAGGTCAAAAGCATTGGCAGACTGTTTTCATTACTTTTATGAACAGCTACCAACATCATTAAAGGTACAGGACAAACTACCAGAGCCAGATGTGAAAGCAGAAGACGTAGACAGTGATAAGAATTAGTGTAGAAAGTATGAGGCAACAATATTGTGTAGTTAAAACATGCATTTTACAAAAACTGGATAATTACTCTAAATTCAGTCAGTTTTGTAACAGAAGTGATGACAAGCAAGAACTTTCCACTCAAAGAATGTGTATAGTTGTTTAATGCAACAGAGGGATATATGGCAGATAGCCCCTTTTTAATTGCAAGTGTTAGTAAAATTTGCCAGAGCTAAAAGGAGTTATCTACATTTATCCTTATTTGGGCATGAAATACATGTTGAACTTTCAAAATATTTTCTGTAAACATGGAGTGTTAATGTACAAAGATGCCCTCAATAAATAATAAACTTACAGTGAATTGTTGAATTTTCATTGGAACTCAAATATTTAATGTCCATTTTCTCAAAAGTCTGAATTATGCACATAACCATTGTTTGCTATATGCCATCGATATTATACTATACTCAGTTTATTATACTTTTATTAAAACTAATGACGTATATTTATGCTGTCAATATATAGTCTTTCATTTTAGGACAATGATTTCGTAAAATATTTAGAAAGTATAAAAGTTAAATCCATGCATATTCAATGACGTATTGACATATTATACATACTAAACTAGACAAGCGGTCAGTGGTATCCCAAACTGGAAGGGGTGAATGTCACATGTATTCAACAATCAATTATCGTTTCTATAAATATCAATGATACGAAATTCGGATTGAATCAGGTCACATACGCCAACTACCGCACAGAAAAGTTCAAGTGCTCCTTCAATAGTTGAAGGAGTTGGCAACTGATTTCTCGCATTTCCTGTTACCCATTCCATAATTTGCAGAAATTCATTAGAACATCCTCTAACAGGGAACTCGTCTGTATACTCATTGGCTAGTTCTCCAGTGGTTTGTAAATCATACGGTTGTGGAAACGAGTAATCATATGCTCCAAACGCTTCCGGTTGATAGTACATGACTTCAGGAATACCAGACGGCACTAATACTTCATTTCGCTGTGATCTGATTCTGAATAATTGAAAGAAAACAAGAACGAACGCAATCGATGTGAAATAGGTCTGTATCAGTAAAGACACCACTGTCTCGCATATCGCTGAAACAATTTCTCCAGTACTTGGTAAAATGTATCTCAATTCTTTGATTTCCAGTAGATTTTTCAGTAAGAAACTTTTTCGACCAGACATATCGTCTTTGTGATACATCCTGAGGGACATCTGAAGATGTTTTATAGCAACATTTTCAGAACCCAACAGATCGTACCATTCTCGTTACCCTCCCTAGTCTCTTGACAACATCTAAAAAAATCGAGCTATGAATCTTGGATTGTTATTTAAAGGACCTGCTTTCAGCCACCGAATTTGTCTCGAATAACCATCGATGGCAGCATGAATAGTTATACCGAATGGTTTTAACTTATCGTATCCATCAATATGTTTGAGGTAGTTAGGACCTCTATTGTAATACACTCTCCTTCTCAAACGACGTTGTCTTCTCAGAGATACTCCTTCCGGGTCGATGGCTAAGAGACATAACCTAACTGTTTCTTGAGTAACACGCAATCCATGTGTGACATTTAATATACGCCATAAAGATGTATAGCCCAAGTTTTGAAATTCAATTTGATGCACTACAACTATTTTGGAGACGATTCTCTCAAGTGAACTTTAACAGTTTTTCCTTCTTAGATTCAGCCTCCGCTTAATTCTCTTTAAAGTTGAAACACTCGTGACTATTCCATGAACGAACAAAAGGAAACCGCAAATTTCGTTGGACGTATGCAATCTGCTGAGGTAATACTGAACCAAGTCATCAACTGGTGCGTTGTCCCCGGGATATCTAATTGCCTGATTCTCAGCTCCACATAGTATGATGACTAATAGCTGAAAAAAGCAAAGTATAAAAATAAACAACAGCAACAACAGCATACGCACACATACATAATACAATATAAAATAATATAATATAAGAGGCCCAAGAGGGCCTGTGGATGCTCTACTGGCTAAAGATAAAGTTTATGTATAAGGGGCCATAACTCCGTCAAAACATAATTCAATCGGAACATGGCGATGATATGCGCAACAAGTCTTTGTACTGATCATCCATGCTATGTTTCGCTGAAATCTGGCAAAATGTTCAAGAAAAGTAGTTTGTACAAATGTAGTGTATTAAAACCTTTAAAGGGCCATAACTCTGCCAAAATTCATTAAACTAGAACACGGCGATGATATGCGCAACTAGGTTTGATACTCATCATCCTTGCCAAGTTTTGCTGAAATCCGGCCAGAGGTTAACCAGAAATAGTCTGTCCAATGTTTTTGTATTAACTTCCTAAAAGGGTCATAACTCTGACAAACTGTCATTCAACTGAAACACGGCGATGACATACCCAACTAGGTTTGGTACTCATCATCCCCGCCAAGATTCGTTGAAATCCGGTCAAGAATTCAGAAGGGACAAGTCGGGACAATGTTTGTGTATTAAACATTTAAAGAAACTAACCCTCCTAATAATTGCAAAATTGCACAACAAACCCGTTTATCAAAATTCTATCCAGGTGTTCAGGTTATATACTGATGTAGGTTTATTCCAGGAATTTTGAAATACGCGGGATTGAATATGGGTAAAATGAATTATGAGTTGGTAATTCTTAATCAACGCTCCAGTTGTATGGTTTGGTCTGGCTGGTTTAAGCGGTTTATAATGTTTATATATAGTTGGGATTCTCCAAATAGGTATATTATATATATACCTCGTCGTCAGTAGGTTAAGAAACGGTGTACATATCGCCCCCTTAGAGGTAAAAGGTGCTATGTGCATTTTTCATTATTTCGAGAAAATCGCGTTTAAAGGTTAAGGACTTGTGAAAAATCAGGATTTTAATTCTAAAAAACGAAACTAAGCACATATTTGGGATTATATTTCTACTATTTATTAATCATATTTTAACCAATAATAAACCAATAGTTCAATCAATATAATCAATTTTGTACATAGCGCCTTTTTCCACGGACTAATTTCAAAGAAAAATTGGAGTAAAAGGTGCTATTTGACACATAGCCCCTTTTGCTGCAAACAAAATTTGTGAAAACATTTTATTCTTGAAGCAAAAACTAGTAGGTACGAGTCCTCTTGGGGAAAGGCAGAGGTGTTTCATATGTGACATAGTTTCGAAAGCAACACCAAGTCGAAAAAATACAGGGAAAAGACAGTCTTCTTGCAATGTTTTCCATCATTAAGTCACACACTGAATTTCTAAATGCATCCATGTGTGACAAAATTGAATAATTAAATTTTACACATTTAGCAATTGCTGCGAAAAAGCAATTTCCGTCAGAAGGACAGGCACACGTTTCAGTACATTACTGGCAAGTAGTTGATCCAGCCGATCGATATGTGAATGACGGATATGATCTTTGACAGATTGCATCTTTCTACTCAAAACCCCTGCGAAACTCTGTTCTTATACTCAAGAACACTTCATGAACAGTTCTAGAACATTAAGAACAGTTCCTGAACTGTTCTTGATTCATTGTTCTAGAAAATATGTTCTTAATATGTTCTTGAACATTTTCAAGAACTATTGAAGATCATTTCAAGAACTTTAATTTTTCTTAAGATATTCTTGAAAGGTTCTTGAACAAGTTTAGAACAGTTCAAGAACCTTTAAATAGAGAAAATGTTCTAAAAATGTTCTTGAACAATTTGAAGAACAAATAAAGAACCGTTCAGGAACTTCAAGGGTTCTTAAACCGTTCTTAATTAGTTCTTAACTCTTAAGTGTTCTTAAACTTTAAGTGTTAAGCACTAATTAAGAACAGTTTAAACCCTTGAAGTTCCTAAACTGTTCTTCATTTGTTCTTGAAATTGTTTAAGAACAGTTTTAGAACATCTTCTCTATTTAAAGTTCTTCAAATGTTCTTTAAAATGTGAACTAAATTCCTTTAAGTAATAGATAGAGTATGTTTTCATTGAGTTGGTTCATTTAAACATCGAGATGGACGTAGCGCATCGAGGTGTTTAAATTAACCAACGAGATGAAACCATACTCTATTTGTTTTGTAGCATGTCCATTTCAGCTCTATTTCAGTTATTCTAACAGTTATTCTCACTGTTATTCTCACAGTTATTCTGACAGGTCATATTTTGAATTAAACGATTTACACATGTGTCTGAACAAAGAGAATTGGCTGTGACCATGCTACAAATAGGAAATGTAATTAAGATGTGCTTAAAATATCTACAAATATGTTATCTTAATAGGAATGTCGTTACAAATCGATTACAGCTGTGCAAATGTAAATATACATTAAATTAGTAAGCATTAGTCACAATATTAACCACCTAATAAACTATTGTGATCTTCCCTTATTAGTCACACTACTTACTGATACAGCGTTTGAAAAAGGCATTATTTTTGTAATGCTGACAGGCACAGGTATTAAACTGAAATATGAAATTTCTTTGTTTTAAGTAGCTTGAACACACCCCAAGTATTCATAGATGGCTTTTGCTGGGACATGAAAACAATTATCCATAAACTTGGTATAAAAAGACATTTAGATTAGTATAAACTAATTGGGTCACCCTCGATAAATAAAGACTTTCAATTCAATTCAATTCAATTATTTTGTAGCACTTAAATTTTGTGTTGATTAAATTAAAGTTCAATAGTTTCAAATCTTTTGAGTATTTTCACAAAACAACATAATTTATTACACCATTTCCAGAACAGGTTTTTCCATAACAAACTGAATGTTTATGAATGTTGTTTAACGGCTCATCAACACAGTATTAGGTTAAAAGAAAAATTACAGTTCTTGAAATGTTCTTCAATAGTTCTTGAAAATGTTCAATGTTTAAGAACATATTAAGAACATGTTTCGCAGGTGTTCATCTTCATTAATTAAACAAATCTATACTACTATTAACAAACAAATATATGATAATGACATTAATGCATGAACAGTTTAATAGCGAGCACAGCTCGCGTCGTGAAGCGACGCGAGCGCAAGCGAGCTCCTATGGTATCATGCAGGCGAAAAGTAAACATACCCATCCATCCTTTTGAAAAGTCTTGGGTCATTTACGGTAGTTTATGGGCGACTTCAACCGTAAAGTAGCATATTTTGTTACGAAATTAACAAGAAAATCAGTCGTAGAAATCATTAAGAAAGGTGGTTTTCAAGCAGAATGAGGTGAAAAAGCATAAAAAACTTTTCTCGAACCCATCCAAAAGTGACAATGAAATTGCATTTTTACCAATGTCGCCAAAACGGCCATTAACCGGAAGCGTTGCCCAAACTGTTACCTCGCACATTGTTCATTGGCCAAAATTCGTCAACACAATTCACAATTTAATAAAAGTAGATTTCGTGTCGCAGAAATTTACATGTCACTCTCATACTCTTTTGTTAACCGATTATGATAAACAAATGATTTGATAACTGCCGTGTTTAAAAATAAATGAACAATTGCACCGGAAGTACATTGTCGTAGCTTTCCGCCGTATCGGAATATGCCGAACTATCAATCGTTTTAATTCGTGACCTTATTTACATACTCGGAAAACCCGATATGTTTTCCGAATGCACGAAAGATTACGAATGCGGCTGGACATTCTCGTTAGCCAATCGTCTCTATGACGGAAGTAAATTTATGCATTAATGAATATGTATAACACATGCTTCCTGTCGTCTGCATTGTGTTTGTAAACAATCGTGGGAACTGTCAGAAAAACGTCAACGCAGTGTGGCTTTTCTCTATAAATCACAGGTATTCGTTTCAAACACACACATTTATTTATTTAAAAAGTGCTTCTGTTTTTACATAGAATAACACTACATATCAAGAAATGATACAGTAATAACAATGAATTGACTGACAGTAGACAAAATGTAGACCAACCATAGGTATGATGGACACACAGCTACAGTACACTACTATTTAACATGGGTGACCACACGTATCATGCAAAACCTGGCAACAGTTATCAACAAGAATGCCACTCGGCTGACTTAGGTGATCATACATATTCATCAAAAAATGCCAATTCTTTTCAACAACAATGTGCGGAACATTCTCCTTCTCACATCTCTTTAGAAAAGCAAACATTTTTGATGCATAATGTACCTGGTGATGGCAATTGTTTTTTTCACTGTCTCAGCACTGTTTTTCACGTTGATATTTCAGAAACAAAACGCTACAGACATTCAATATGTACCAGCGTGTATCGCAATTGGAACCAGTGGAAAGAGACGGCCAAACTTTATCATAACCCTTCCATTACATCATTTTCTAACTGGGGCTCAATGATAAAACTCAATGGGTCGGCCACAGCATGTGAAATTGAGGCAGCATCAAACATTTATGACTGCAATATTAAAGTATGGCTTAAACGGGAAGCAGACAATTTTACGTCGACAACATTTCTCCCTGAAAATGGTGACGATTCCTCTCGAATCACAATACATTTATTACTTGACAATAACCATTTTCAGCTATTGACACCAAACAATATCAGTCAATATGAGCCTGACTATGTTGCTACAAAAATGACAGCTCAGTCAAAAGCACAAATGGAAACTCAGCCTCAAAATGGCTATTCTTCCATGAAAACGGAAGTTAAGAAAACACATGCTATCCTAGATGAGCATGACTATGCCTCCAAAACAAACAACAACAAAACATGTTTGGGTGAATTCATCAAATAAAATACAGGGCAAAAACCCCAAACACATGCAAAAAGAAAAGACTCATTCAAAAAAGTCTGATCGGAGTTCTTTGCACTTACATGTACGTTGTAGGAAGCTAGGCATTGAATACGAGTATCCTCCAAAAGAAGAAACTGAAGCAGAACATAAATTAAGGTTACGTAGAATAACTTACAAAGTTAAAAGAAAACTTAAACAAGTTCAGGTTGACATGGAAAAAAGTAAAACACCGCAGGCCCCACATTCAACTGACAATCAGAGACATGATGGACACACAGCTACACTAAAATTAAACATGGATGATCACACGTATCCTGCAAAACTTGAAAACCCTTTTCAACAACAACATCATCAAGATTATCCTTTATCTTCCTCTCGCATATCATTTGCAAATCAGGATTTTTCGGTGCATAATGTACCTGGGGATGGCAATTGTTTTTTTCTTTTTCATTGTCTCAGCACTGTTTTTCACGGTGATCTTTCTCAAACAAAAAACTACCGACGTACAATATGTACCAGTGTGTACCGCAATTGGGACCTGTGGAAAGAGACAGCTAAACTTACTCATACCCCGTCCATTACACCATTCTCTTACTGGGGTTCTATGATAAAACTCGATGGGTGGGCCACAGCATGCGAAATTGAGGCAGCATCAAAAATATATGACTGCAATATCAAAGTCTGGCTAAAAGGGGAAGCAAATACGTTTATGCTAACAACATTTCTCCCTGAAAATGGTGGGGATTCCGAACAGATTACAATACATTTATTACTTGAAAATAATCATTTTCAACTATTGAGACCAAACACAATTATCCAATCTGAACCCGACTATGTCGCTACAAAAATAACCACACAGCCCCACCAAAAAGTACTACAGCCCTCCAAAAAAGTAAAATCTAAACAAACACATAAAATCTCAGATGGACATTACTATGCCTCCAAAACAAACAGAAAAAGAAAAAGTTTGGGTAAATTTCTCATTTATTCCCCAAAATCAAATCAAATACGACGAAAACTTTACACAAATGCCACAACAGAAAACAAAAATTCACAAAAATCTGATCACAGATCCTTGCATTCACTTTGTAGGAAGCTAGGCATTAAATATGAGTATCCTCCAGAAAAAGAAACTGAAGCAGAACAGAAATTAAGAATACGTCGATTAAATTACAAAGTTAAAACACAACTTGAACAGGTTGACATGGACAAAAGTCAAATACCTGAGGCCCCCCCCCCCCCCCCCTCCAACTGATAATGTTGGTTTTGACAGAGCCATGGATTCAATCCGGGCATTTGAACTGAAACAAATGTCATATCAAATCAATCAGTGTAGAATTTGTCATGAAAGACGAATTGACATGAAAATGGCAACTTCTGACATATGTAGGCGTTGTAAAAATGAAAAACATACCGTAAAAATGTTTTCAGCTGAAAATAACATGGACCCCCAAAAACTGCCCGATGAATTGCAAGATTTGACCGTGGTAGAACAACAACTGATTTCACGAATATCTCCATGCATTAATGTACATATGCTAAAGCATGGGGGAATTGCTTCTTGTGGCCACTGCGTAACATTTCCACAGGAAGTTAATGAGCCTGCACAAATCTTTCCAAGGTTACCACAAGAAATAAAAATAATAAGGGTAAGGAAACAAGGGAAGAATGACACTTCTAAAGATTTTCGAGTTCGTCGTTTCACAATTCAATCTGCTCTTTCATGGCTAAAACTTAATAATAAAGCATATTCTGACATAATAATAAGTCAAGAAAGATTAGACAATTTACCAATAGATGGTGAACTCTCTGACATTACAACAGTAGAATATCAAGCAAATACTACTCATGGAAATGACAAAGGTCCCGCAAATGATCAAACTGATCCTGGTGAAATAGAGGGGGATACACATTCTTCTGTTCTTTTACCAGAACCGGCGGTTGACCTCCGTAAACAGGTTGAAACTATTGTTGAAGAAGTTGTTGGTGACAATCATGGTGATGTGGCAAAAAATAAACAAGGCACAATAACAATGCCCTGGCCTACCAGAAGTAACATACCAGTATCTGAGTTTACAACACAATACTTCTTCACACTTGCCTTTCCCACTCTTTTCCCGTATGGTACTGCAGATTTCTATATCAATCGTCCACGAACGTTCTCTTCTCTTGGAGATTGGGCAGACCATTTGCTTTTGTATGAAGACGGACGATTTGCTAAGCATCAGTACTTTAAGTTTGTTGTTCACAATATGATCATGCGCAAAAGAGCTGTTGAAAACAGTAACTTTATTGTTAATCAACAGCTTGGTGATCCTCATCTTACAGTTTCTGATTTAAAAGAACAATTACATAAAGGTGATGTGTCTACAGCAAAAAAAATCCTTTATTTTGGTGCTTCTCTCAGGGGTACTTCACAGTACTGGGGACAGAGAGCTAAAGAGCTTCGCTCTTTAATTCAATTCAAAATTAATGAAGGAAGTGGTCTGCCCTCCTTTTTCACAACTGGAAGTTGTGCAGAGTACCACTTTAAGCCACTCAGAAGACTGCTTGCTATATATGTAAAAGCAACTACCGGCACCGACCCAGATCTAAATGACAGAACTATTTTATTCTCTACACTGCAGGCAAATACACACATTGTAGCACAATATTTCGACTTAAGAACACAGTCATATTTCAAAGAAGTGATGGGACCAGTTTTTGGCGTGGATGCATTTTGGTACCGTCAGGAATTTGCCAAATCTAGAGGTATGGTGCACTGGCACGGACTTTGCTGGCGTTCAGACAAAGAACCACACAAACTAATCCATGAGGCTTTAAAAGAAGGACTAACTGAGGAAAATTGTGCTCAGAGGCTATCAGAATGGGCATCCAATACTTTTGGATTATCAGCATCACATCCAGCTGGAACTGATGACCATGGGCAACCAAGAAAAGATCTCTGGCCACCACCAGAAGGCAGTGCACCAGTACCTCCAGAAGAAAAAAATCCATTGGCGAAGTTACTAATGGATGTCAGTGTTTCACAAGAAACATTACTTGAAGACCATCTTCTTTTAACCAATAGGTTCAATATTCATCGCTGCTCAGACTATTGCCTCACAACTCCAAAGTCTAAGGCATCACATCAAAATAAGAAGGTATGTCGGATGGAATTCCCCAAAACTCCTAGGCTATCTCCAGCAATGGTGAAAGACAGGAATGGTTCCCTGCGACTGGAAATGTCCAGGGACCACCAAATGCTAGTCCAGCATTCAATGTTTCATACCCAAGCCTGGAGAGCAAATGGAGACATATCGCTCATTCGTTCGAAGAGCGGCACAGAAAATCCATCTGTAGATGAAATTTTAGCCACAGAAAAGTATATCACTGGGTATGCGTGAAAAGGAAACCAGCCAACTGGAGCAGTTGCTGATTTATTTAAAGACATGGTTAACTGTGCTGATGACTCAACAGGAGCATCAGCAAAATCTTTGTGCACAAAATTGCTGATGGGCACAGTGAAACGTGACATTTCAGCAGTTGAAGCGTCTTATGAGTTATCTTCTCTACCATTATATCGTTCCAGCCATACGTTTCAGTCTGTAAGTTTATCTGGTTCCAGAGTATTTGAACGTGACGGATTAACACTAACAAGAAATACTACTCTTGACCGATATATACAGCGCAATGATGAAGACACATCTTCATTCTACAATTATATATGTAAAAATGGGAAAGTACCTGTCATCAATGGTAGCTCCACTCAAGCAACATGGCCCCTTGATGATTCATATTGCAGGACAATGCTGCTTCTACACTGGCCTAATTTGAGAAACATTTCAGACATCAAAGATGACACTACATCATGGACAGACAAAATGATTAACTTTCTTGAATCTGATATTTGTCCAAATTTTCTCAAAGCAGATGTGGAAAGAGTGAAGAAACCCAGCCATGAACACCCACAGGAAGATGACGATGACTTAGTCGATAATGAAAATTTGGAGGAACCAGAATGGATGGATCTTGTTCGACCAAATGTCAATTTTGATGACATCTCTTCTGACTTCATGTATGACGATGGGGGAGCAGATTATGATTGGGGTCAAATGTCATTAGAATATCTAACAGGGTTGGGATTATCTTGGCTTGAAAAGCTCAATCAATTGTCAGAGGATGATGATGAAGCTTTACATTTTCCCGAAGTGCAACTGTTACAAATGAATGATGATCAGCTGTTTGCTTTCAATATCATTTTGCAAAGGCTTATGGATTACAAGCAGGTCCAAGATAATCAAAAAAATTGAGCCATTACGATTGGTTGTTTCAGGTACCGCTGGTTCCGGTAAATCATATATAATCAAATGTCTAGTAAAAGCAATAAGAACTGTCTTTCAATCCAACAAATCTGTCCAAGTCTTATGTCCAACAGGAAATAGCGCTAACCTGATCTCTGGTGTTACCCTGCACAGTTTCCTTAAAATACCAACCACTCATAGAGGACATGAAATGAAACCACCAGATGGAACAACAGGAATTACTCTTCAAGATAACTGTGCAGGTGTGCATGCCCTTCTTATAGATGAGCGATCTCTCATTGGGGCAACTACACTTGGTTGGATGGAGTTTCATTGTAGTTATGGAATGTCTGCAGGGTCCAAGTCTACCCAATCTTGGGGTGGGATTCCTGTTGTTGTTTTTTTGGGTGATGATGTGCAGCTACCCCCAGTTCTGGATTCTCCTGTGTACAACAGTAGCGGTAAATCATCTGCTGCAATTCATGGGGCCATGGTATGGCAAGAATTCCAGACGGTTGTTAACCTGAAAAACATTATTCGGCAAGGGAATGAGGAACAACAGTTTCGAGACACATTGATGGCCTTAAGACAATACAAAACTACACAGGATCAGGCAAAATGGCTCCAAAACTTCCAGTGGAATAATTTGAAATCAACCCATGGAGTAGACCTTCTGACACGCATGTCTGACAGAGGGCTTTTTGTTTTTCCAACTCATGAAGAGGAATGGCAACACAACAAAGCCAAACTGATGGAAGCAAACAAAACCTTTCCAGTTGCTAAATTGAAAGCTGAGACCAAAGGTCCCCACTCAAAAACTGGAGAAAGTGAAAAAGCTGGTGGCTTAATCAACACCCTTTTCTTGTGCAAAAATGCAAAAGTCATGTTGTCCGTCAATCTCTGTGTGCAATATGGACTTTTCAATGGAGCAATTGGAACAGTAGCAGACATTATATACCTCCATGGGAAAAAACCAGCCACTTCGACTTGGTTGGGCAACCACCATACATCGTTGCCAAGGAATGACCATTGGAGAGGGAGAACCAAATAGATATATTGTTATCAATCCTGGCACAAGAAGCTTTGAATCAAGAAATCCTGGTGCACTTTTTGTAGCACTTTCCCGAGCAAAGTCAACAGGAGCAGGGAATACAGATCCAGATTTTGCATGGAATCCCTCAGTTGTTGTCAATGAGGACAGATTATGTCATGTTGTATGCACAGCAACAACAAGAGCAAGAGCAAATGAAATTGCTAGAATACAGAACCTGGCAAAACAGACTCAACATCAGTTTGTTCTGTTGTATGGTAACTCACAAATACTCTCTTCCATTCAAGAGCTCATTGACACTGCTGCCATCTACGAAGAGTAGATTAAATAACCAATATAAATGTATACCGTTATCTTTTACATGTCATTTGAACTACCAAAATACAGAGGTGGGTGATATGATAATCGCTAACCTCTGATATTGGTCTCATTTCTTATAAAATACATTACATATAATAAGTATTCTAATTCTATACTTATGGCTGTCCGGTTAGCGCTGTCAGTAGCACACTCGCTTCGCACCAATGCAAAACGGGGTTGATTCCCTGTCTCGGCATTGTGAGAGGGTATGGTGGTCGTCCAATCAGACAGGTGGATCCCCACCCTCACACACACCCACGGGTTTCCTCCCGCATGAAGACCACATCAACGCCATCATCCGCGCCATCGAGAGTGATTTGTATAAGCTATGTAGCTTGTTTCGTAATCAATGTAAAATAAATAAAGTTCATAAAAAATTTTTCTTAAATTAGTATTCATACTAATATTGATCGCATAGTTGCACTTTTAACCATGTCTTTTGCCATGTAGTTTTTAATGCTTTCAGTGCTAAAAGTGGTTTATCTCGCAATAATGATTTCTGATGCCTGCCTTAACCCTGGAATATACACATTTTCTAAGCCATTTATTTCTTAACATACAACTCACATGAACTGGTAACAGACATTTAATTGTATGTTATATACCTCAACTGCAGTACCAGTGAAACTATTTATCAAATACAACAATGTGAAATAAATAATATTCAACTTTATTTCATCTCGAAGTGAGAAAACTTTCATATTTTCACTCATGCTCCGCATTCGTGAAAATATAAAGTTTTCTCACTTCTCGATGAAATAAAATATGTTATTCACTCCAAAACAACAAATATCCTCTATTTATTATACAACTATAAAAACTAATCCATATTCTTACAACTGTCTGCAAACAAAATCATCTACATATGATTTTACAGTCATGTGTGTTAACATTTCTTTCAGAGGTGGGTGATATGATAATCGCTAACCTCCGTTTCTTACCCGACTTTCTTCAGTAACAACACTTCCTCCTTCTTGTTCACCACTATACAGTTTCAGTGCCTTTCATAAGGCGCTTTGTTATATATTAACAATACTGCTCCAACCAACAACACCCAACATGTATTCAACATCGCCATTTAAATGTATTCACCACCATGTGCAATTGATGTTTGCAGTGAAAATGCATGGCATTCTATAAATGTTAAAGTAAACCAATTCAGTCAGAATTAGTTTATTATTACATTAATGTTTGGATTGTATATAAGTTAGAATATGGTAAACTGTGACAGGGAATATACTACAAAATAGAAAGTTTGGTCTCTACAAGATGTTTCAATTACGATAAACACTGAGAGCTTTTCAATTAATTAATGAGTAATGACCTCTTACCAGGTTCTATAGTATCAATATTCTGACCATTAACATAGTACATGTACTATACCTTCCAATTATCCAACAATTGAAAGTTAAAGCATGGAAGTTATTTTGTGTTGTATTTTAGCCCAATCCCCTAAGTTGTTCTGAATTAATTCATTATAAATGAGAAATTATTAAGCATTCACATATTTACATCACTTTTTTTTTTATTCCATCTACCACTTGTAATTTTTAGGAGTGTTATTGAAGAGGTGGGCGATATGGTAATCGCTAACCTCTCTGCAAACTCTCATAATTAATATATATAATTATATTTTTGTGGATTTATTTTTTAATCATACATATCATATCTGCAGATAAAATCAGTTAATCTATACTTTATTCTATGTTTTAGAGTTTAAAGTCACGTTAGGTGCTGCCTTGATTGCAATGTCCAATCACCAGATACATACATGTACAGGCATCTATAACTAAATTAATGTATATCATGATTACGTTTTGATACGGTAAAATAATAATTGCCATAAAGCTTCTCTATGACTTACTTAACTCGAACCAAACCAGTTGCCATTACAATCAGTAATTACTTACAATTTTTTTTTGTATATTTTAGCATGTTACAACATATCATTATTGCGACTGATTCCAGAGGGAGGTTCCTGGATACATATATAAAGAAACATAAACCGTTTCCGTTAGACTGGACAGTTTCGCTAATCGTCATGCCAGGGGGGAAACTGTCTCAGTTACATGAATCCATCAAAACAAAAATGGCACATACACCCTCTCAAAACACCACCATTTTAATAGCTGCAGGCATTTGTAACCTAACAGACAAATACAAACACAAAGATGGCACACTAATAACATACAACCAGTCTAATAAAACTGAACAAATAATAGCAGAATTAAGGGACATTTCAGAACACTTCAAACATGGAACAGTTTCGTTAAAAATAGCAACCATTCCATCTGCATCAATTCAAAAATATACTTCATTTCAACAATTAAAACAAAGGCTTACCAAAAGAATTTTCACAACACAAGAAATACAACAGCAACAGACTGACTTAGAAAAAGACATTATGACAATAAATGAGGAAATTTGCAAAATCAATGCTGCAAATGAGGTGACAACTGTTAGGTGGGACAGAGACATAATGAAAACAACAATAAAGAAAAGGGGGGAAAATGGGACGAATACAAAAAAAATAACGAAGTTTGTGTACAGCAAAATGTATGACGGAGTACATGCCAAAAATGAACTGTCTGAGAAGTGGTTTAAAGTTTTGTGTCGTGCCATTGTGGTCGATATGGACGGAGATGGTCATGACAATTTTGTATTGAGCGACGACGAACAGGACACAAACGACACCTGGGACTTTAAAAGAATCTAATACATCACACACATAATTTCAATATGTTACAACCTTAATGCACTGCATAAGTATTCCACGTATATATATTGTTCTGGTATATATTTCTGTTAGGTGGGTGATATGATAATCGCCAATCTTTCCATATATACCAGTTTCAATCCCAGTGTAAGCTCATATATCTTCATTATTAATGGGCATAAATATTCTACATATGTTTATTCAACATACCTGCATACCTCTTTACATTTCATGTTACATAATTTTGATAGGTGGGTGATATGATAATCGCTAACCTTTCAAAAAATTATAGTCAAACTTTCAATAATACAGTAATTTACTTTACCAATTATTTATCGATTTCTTAATTCTTAGCAAATTTAAAGTTACATACATCATGTACATTTTCAAAACCAACTTCGAAAAGGATTTTAGTTGTTTATTCACATTGTTTTTGAAAGACATGCATTTCACATCCACACTGCGTTGACAATAATTTACTATATAACTTAAATTACTTAAGTCTCAAATTAGTATTAAAAACACACACACAAACAACATATAACTCTGCAGACAGTTTCCCAGGCAATACCAAAAAAGTCAACTGCTGCCACCTAAATGTGAGTACATATATTATTCAGATTGATGTTCTTGTTCCATTTCGTTTGTTTGTTTTCATTACCTTTTACCTGAAAAATGGATTATTCAGTTTTAATTTATTTTTAACAATACCAGGACCCCATTAACATACACTACGTTTCTATGTTGGATCCTGTTAATACTATGTCCCTGCAAATTTTATTAAACATACTGTACTGTACAGAGCTGTGCTCGCCTTATAGGTTTTACCTATTTCATATTATAATAACATTATCTGCAGTTTAAAAGCCCATGTCTTCATTTAAGTAGGTAAAGAATATATGACACCTGACTGATTCTGACAAAATTGCAAATAAAATGCAGACGCCATTCTTTTGAATTTTTGGCGGTTAAATGGCAGTCCAACTGAAGATTGTGCTTGCATCATTTAATGATTAAATGTAAGTGTTTTGTGATAATACTTTCATTACTTATTGTGTCAAAACATCTTATACTTTTAATAGTTGTATTTGAAAGATGAAATTTCTAAATGTAGTCTTTAGAAACAGTATTTTAAAATGAAACCCCTATTGTCATGTGTTTTCGCGGATTGACTTTCTTTTTTTGTTGCTGACAGAAAAATGGTATTCAGCACTGCAGATATTATTTCATTTCAGTATCATATGTAACATTTCACCAAGTATGACCAGGCATTCTGAAGGTTCAATTAATGAATTGTTCTTTAACTGTTATGTAGGTTAAATTAGTGGCCAAGGGAGTTCTGGAACTGTGCAGGCACTGTTCTGGATAGATTGTTCAAGAACTATTCTTGAGCTGTGCTTCATCTGTTCTTGAGTTAGATGAGACAAAATTTCTTGAACTTATGTTCAAGAACAGTTCTATAACTATCTTACTTGAACTGTTCAAGAACAGTTCCAGTATAGTTCTAGAACTGTTCTAGAACACTTCCAGTACAGATCGTTCTGGAACAGTTCTAGAACAGTTCCAGTACAGATAGTTCTAGAACTGTGCTTCATCTGTTCTTGAGCAGTTCTGGAACTGTGCATGAACGTTAAATGAGACAAAATTTCTAGTCTTGGGTTATGTTCAAGAACAGTTCCAGTACAGATAGTTCTAGAACTGTTCTAGAACAGTTCCAGTACAGATCGTTCTGTAACAGTTCTAGAAAAGTTCCAGTACAGATAGTTCAAGAACTGTTCTTAAACATAAGTTCTAGAACTGTTCTTGAACATACGTTCTAGAAAATTTGTCTCATTTAACTTTCACGTACTGCTCTAGAACAATCTATCCAGAACAGTTCAAGAATTGTTCATGCACAGTTCTAGAAAATTTCGCAGGGGAACGTTGGCCTTTTCGTTTCCATCAATGTTCTTCTTCCTTTTAGCCTTCAGTAAGTTGATTTAAATGAACAAACTTACCCTATTATTTCCATCTATGTTTTTGTTTTGTTTTAATTGAGCGTGTTTCACACTGAAAAATCTCTGTATAAATGCAAGATTAACACAGAATAATGTCATTAGGTAATTAGAACATAATTTGCTTCATACCAGAACAGGTACTGTGATATCAAATCTGCCCACACCAATAATCCTGGTTATTAGCAATACACAAGATGTAAAAATGCTTACAGGAATAAGGAGCTATTTGCCACTTAGCCCCATTATCATGTTTTAAACCAATGCTTTTGAGGTAACAATTTGGGGGAAAAGGTGCTATTTGTCAAATGGCCCCTTTTACCGCAATGTTGTATACACATAACTCCTTTTACCGCATATTATTTTTATGTAAAGCAGATAGCACCTTATCCTTTTAATCAATATCTCCAGATTGATTCAATATGCAATAAAGATTTTTTCTGACAAGAAACATATCATTAAAAGGAATCTAAATATGCCAGAAAACCATTTTCTGTGAAAATGTTAGTTAGCACCTTTTACCTCTAAGGGGGCGATATGTTGTAAATGGTGGGATAGCTACCTTAAAGGGCCATAACTCCGCCAAAAATCGTTCGACTGGAACACGGCAATGATATGCACAAGTAGGCTTGATACTGATATTTCATTGAAATCCGGCCAGGAGTTCAGGAGAACTAGACCGGACAAAGTTTGTGTATTAAAACCTTTAAAACGCTAGAACTCCACCAAAGATATTTCAACCGCAACACTGTGATGCCATGCACAACTAGGCTTGGTACCAATCATCCCTGAAAAGTTTCGTTGAAACTCGTCCAAGGGTTCAGGAGAACTAGTTCAGACAAAATATGTGAATTTAATTCTTAAAAGATCTATAACTCCACCAAAAATCATTCATCCAAAAGACGGCGACGATATGCACAACTAGACCTGGTACTGATCATTCCTAAAACGTTTCGTTGAAATCCGGCCAGGGGTTTCGGAGAACTAGTCCAGACAAAGTTTGTGTATTAAAACGTTTAACGGGCCATCATTCAACTGCCACAGAGTGACGATATATACAAATAGGCTTGGTACTGATCATCCCTGCAAAGTTACACTGAAATCCGGCTAAATGAAGGACCGTCGTCTTCCTAGGGCGAAATACAGCATCTTTGAAATAAATCAAGGGTCATAAGTTCAGTGTTACTAATCCGAATTGGTTGGATTTCAAACTTATCCAAGCTTTCATTGATAGTAACAATTTGGTAAATATAGGATGAAAAATGAAGGCCCTATCGTCTTAACGAGGCAAAATACAGAAAATATAGCATGCTTTACTAAATCGAGATTGGATTTCGAGATCGTCCGAGCTTTCATTGAAATCAACAATCTGGTAAAGTTTGAAAAAGATCTGATGGAAAATGAAGGCCTATCGTGTTAACGAGGCAAAAGTTAACGGACGACGGACAACTCCCCGTCCCATAATCTCTGCTGGCCTTCGGTCAGTAGAGATAATAATATAATATAATATTATTTTCAACATGTCAGACTATCAGACTGTTTGTCGGAAATGGTAATTTTAAAGTAGATAAAAAATTAACCGCATATAATCTGTCATATCCAATGTTATATTATATTATGTTATAATAGTAGTATTATAGTTAGGCCGCGGGTACAAGCCTGGCCATTGCCACCGAGTCTCGTAGATGTGTTCTTGGGCAAAACACTTTCCCTTAGTCTTGTCCGTCGGATGTGGACATAAACCGGGCGGTCCCGGGTATCGGTAAATCCTCCGAGCAAGTTAAAGACCCATAGGAATCTTTTCGATAATAATAGTAGGTCAGGTTGCCATATTCATATGTATCATTCCATTCTCTGGGGAGGCTCTAATTAACCTATACTGTGTTGATGAACGGTTAAACAACTTCAATTCAACTTATTTTCAAAATAAATTAGATGACTTTTTTTTTAATTTCGATTACCAAATGAATGGTAATCCATTTATTCACCCCGTAATAGGTTTGTGAGGGTCGGGGTGGGCCACCCATTAACAAACCGTACAGATATGTATGTAATATGCATCATATTTATATATAAACAGTTTTCACACATACTTATGCTGAAATACATACAGAAATGCATATCATGATTAGAAGCTGTATAAATGGGGAGTTATATTTTAAAACATCTTTACAATTTCAAAAGAAGATTTAAAATACACATTTCTGAAAGAGGGACACCGAGGATCTTTCAAAAGTTTTATTTACAAATAAACCATATTTCTGTATGTCTCTTTTACACTTGAAAGTAGAACAAATTATAATTGTCAAGATATTTATTTTGCTACTTTAATACGCCTTCAATGATAATTGTAAAGATGTTTTTTTTTGTTTGTTTTTTTTTAAAACCCAGCATATGTATTTTACCTGAACACATATTTAACATAGATAAATGCAAAGATAAAATAATCAAGTACGAATGTTTCAGTTTTTATGCAAATCCACATACTATCTCTGCTGAGTTTCACTATAGTTGATTGTGTGAAAAAAATGCTGTTATCCAAAAAATAAATATATCAAGAAAATACAAGATCTATCTATGGAGTTGTCACTCTTCATTATTCAGTGGGAACAGCGGTGAACATAATTTAGCAGATACAACTACATATTTCAAAGATTATAAGAAAAAAATAAGATAGATGTGTTGCACAGTGTAACTTAAAAGCTAAGACAAAATCTAATTAAGTAGAGATTTATAAGTCGACCAATGTTTTTCAAATTTATCAAATGCAATACTTTTAATTGCATTTATTTTTCAGTTTGATATATGTATTTAATGTGTGGTTTGAAATTTATGAACAGTGGCAATCTTCCATCTAACTTACATTTATATATGAAGTATTTTGCATGCAAAATTAATTTATTTAAAACAATATCATGTTGACTAGACTCAAATATGATTTCTTTTATAGTCCATTCCGGTTGGATTATTATATTATTGTATTTGCAAGTAATCTTAAAAATATCCCAAAACTTTTTAATATATTTACATTCCCAAAATAAATGTGTAATGGTTTCTGGAAACTCTGTGTAACAGATACAAGAATTATCATTTGTTCTCTTCATTTTTGTCAAAAGGATGTTTGTAGCAGTAATTCTATAGTTTATTTTTGCCTGAAACCATTGTAACCTGGTGTATTTTGTACATTTGATAGGTATTTTGAATAAGTCCTTCCAATCTCTGTCTATATTTAAACCATATTGCCCCCATTTGGCTATAGATGTTGGATGTACATTTGATTTATTAAGTATATCATAAATGGAACGACGGCCGAAAATGTCGACTTCAGTATTTCTGACATGTGAAAGTAAATCTATGGAAACGTTTAAGGGTCACCAGTTGTTGCGTTAATTACCTCCTTATAGACTTCGAAATTGGCAGGTTGTTGCATTGTTTCGCGTCTTCTCCACCCCATGTTCTTGACTTACGGCGTGTTTCTTGAATCATTTCGACTTGAAAGAATGCAACTTAGTACGATTTACCTACATGTCAGAAAACTGAAGTCGAAATTGTCGTCAATTAAATAAGTTTAGTTGCTGTATGTCATCTTGACTAGTTATATTTCAATATGTCGATAAGAAATTTGACGACTTAATCAAATTTATTACGTCATGTCGTCATCAATATTGTACACTTATTGACATTAAACACGACAAATCGTGTTCTCCGTGGTTCATTCCTAAGTTTGGTTGAATTTCGTTCAGCGGTTTGGAAGGAGATGCGGTAACGGACAGACTGACGGACGGACAGAAGGACAAACAGAGGCGATTTTAATATACCTTTTTTATTAAAAACGTGGGTATAAATATGGTACATTAAAGAGTAAACAGAGGTATCATAAAAGCAAATAATAAAAAGATAAATAAAGAAAAGAATGTGACAAAAACAAAACGCCAGCGCAACTCTACAATAGATATAAATAACACACGATATAAATTCGAAATCAAAAAATGGCCAGCAACAGCAATTGCACCTTTTAGGCCATAATCAGCAAAAAAATATCAGTAATAGTTTGAGAACCTAACTCGTATAATTAAACCAAACAATTAAAAGCAAGTAAAATCTCGCTAAAAAGGGATGTGACCATTTCCAATACGTTATTCATATGTATACAAAAAGAAACGGTAATCTAAAACAATAATAGTAGATACGGCACATGCACATGCCCTTTCATCACCAACCTGTGGCTGAAAAGCCACAGGGGCAGTCATGACTGGCCACCATTATCGACCGTAATTAACCTTTTCCTCACCGCGGTAGCCTAGACACCCAGTGATCCTCGGCGAACAAGTGATGAATGAGCTGCCGCCTTACCTCAGTCCAGACATCAACCACAGTACATGCAATGTCCGAGGCATAACAACCACCAACTGACAGCAACCACACAACTCTACCCAACAAAATACCCCAACATTAAAACATAAACACATGTTATGAACCGAACAGACCTCAGTTCGATGCCCATAAGTATCAATATGCTGCAAATGGATACGCTAATCACCCCCAAGATAGCGTGATACAGGCATACGCCAACATACTCTTCTGTAGCAACAAAAGATGCAAGCACAGCCATAGTTGGATTCACGGCACATCTACAAGCCACTAGCGGATCCAGGGGGGGGGGGGGGGCGCGCGCCCGCCCTAAAAATTCCGGATCATACATGTATGTCCATTTTACTGTAGATAAAATATCAAATACGCCCTCAGTATAAAAAAAGTTCTCGCTCGCTTCGCTCGCTCGACGCATCATGGCTAATGAGTGGTTTAATTAACACATTGTTAAATCCGTTTATTTGAAAACGGACTTTTTTATTCATACATGTATGTCCATGTTACTGTAGATAATATATCAAACAATTTCGATGCACACCCTCAGTATAAAAAAAAATCTCGCTCGCTCGACGCATAATGGCTAATGAGTGGTTTAATTAACACATTGTTAAATCCGTTTATTTGAAAACGGACTTTATAATGCATACATGTATGTCCATGTTACTGTAGATAATATATCAAACAATTTCGTTGACGCCCTCAGTATAAAAAAAATTCTCGCTCGCTCGACGCATAATGGCTAATGAGTGGTTTAATTAACACATTGTTAAATCCTTTTATTTGAAAACGGACTTTTTATTCATACATGTATGTCCATGTTACTGTAGATAATATATCAAACAATTTCGTTGCACGCCCTCAGTATAAAAAAAAATCTCGCTCGCTCGACGCATAATGGCTAATGAGTGGTTTAATTAACACATTGTTAAATCCTTTTATTTGAAAACGGACTTTTTTATTCATACATGTATGTCCATGTTACTGTAGATAATATATCAAACAATTTCGATGCACGCCCTCAGTATAAACAAATTTCTCGCTCGCTCGACGCATAATGGCTAATGAGTGGTTTAATTAACACATTGTTAAATCCGTTTATTTGAAAACGGACTTTTTTTATTCATACATGTATGTCCATGTTATTGTAGATAAAATATCAAACAATTTCGTTGCACGCCCTCAGTATAAAAAAAATTCTCGCTCGCTTCGCTCGCTTGACGCATAATGGCTAATGAGTGGTTTAATTAACACATTGTTAAATTCTTTTATTTGAAAACGGACTTTTGTTATTCATACGTGTATGTCCATATTACTGTAGATAAAACATCAAACAATTTAGATGGACGCCCTCAGTATTTTTTTTTTTTCGCTCGCTTCGCTCGCTCGACGCATAATCGCTAATAAGTAGTTTAATTAACACATTGTTAAATCTTTTTATTTGAAAACGGAATTGTTTACCCTATAAATGCACTACCGCAAACGTTTTATGAGGCTAGAGACGGACCCGAAAATTGACCAAAATATTACGCCCCCCCTAAGCTGAAATCCTGGATCCGCCCCTGCAAGCATGTGGAATATTGAACAAGAGGACTAAAACGGTACTGAATACCTCACCTGATTATCTTCGCAAAGATGAAAACTGTTTTAAAAAAGCTGATAATTCATAACAGAATGAGATCAAGCAGTCGATGATGCAATATCACAAATTACTGCACACGCGTTAAGGTGTATATGGTTGGGATCTCAATGGTTTCCACGTTATGACACAGGTACTATGTCCCAAGGGGTGTGTTCTATGTCTGAAGGGGTGGGGATGAACCCCGGGGCCAATGCTGGTGGGATGGTTGTATCCGTCTGTTCATGCCCAGTGAGTGTATATGAGAAGATGGTCAATTCAAAATTTCTCTGCACAAAGTAAGACTTTTTTGCGCGGTTCAATTCCGGAATCGTCCGTGCGCACAGTAGGTATTAGCACACATAGGATATTTTGTTTCTAGTGGTTAATTGTAATACTGACGGCCAAGGCCTTCGTTAATAATGCTGCAAGAACTTGTGGCTCAACCGTTTTGCTTGTATGTAAAATAAAAGCAAAAACTTATGTTTAAATTGCAAGTATACGCATGATGCAACGTGTGTTTATCTCCTCGTCTATAAAATGTATATTAATATCCACTATTTATTAAGTATCATTCAAATATTCAAATGCCATTAATAGCAATACCATAAACTGGTAATTTATTCTCAAACGGTCTGTGTAAATGATTAATTTAGTACATTTGGCAGACGACAGATGTTCTGAACAATAAGACAATTTGACATTTAATATATGTGTACACCTTGTCAGTATAATGCTTTAATAAATAAGTTTAAAACAGGCAAATGCAATTAGTAGTAGTTATAGCTTTAACACCTGACGCATTATTGAGTACTTGGCGTGTTTGGTATTTGGATTCATTTGTAGATGCCAGTATATACGAAGGTATATGGGAACAAACAAGGGTCCCTTGTTTGTATAAAGAGATCATAGGAAATCTCTAAAATATATATGGAATGCCCAATTTGAGCCGTTATTAGAAATAGTATTGTCTGTGCCGCGTTTTGTTTTTAATTTTTAAAAATACTTTTTTGGCGATTTTCGTTTATCTTCTGTCCGTCCTTATGTCCGTCTACGCATTTTGGCGTTTTGGTAAACGTTTTTGGTCAAAGCTTTTGTTTTTCCTCATTTCTCGAAAACGAATTGCCGGAAAGCTTTGAAACTTGGTACACATGTTTAGTTATAATGGTGAATTCGCAATCCGGCGTTAGCACCACTGTGCTTCACTTGTTTATATTTTCTTAGCCATAATGTATCTCCTTATTTCAGTAATATAAATCCGCGCTATATTGTTTGAGGGATTTAGCTTGTTTTCTCAATAATTAAGTTCATGTTAATTATTTACCAAACCAAACTATGATTTTGTTTTATACATTTTATCTTTTATAACAGACGGATGAAACAATTAAGCATAACTAAATAGATATAAATAGGTTTCAAACACTATATTCCTTTTCAAATCCCAACACAAATTCGTACTTTGCGCAAAACATTGTCAAATTGCGCCGACACATGGTGCATGTTTTATATCGATTAACCCCTTGCGCAATTCCGGAATCGTCGGGCATTTTAGGAATTCTTACTTTGCGCAGAGCAGTTCCGGAATCGTCCATATTCTCACATTGCTTATAACATATATATGGTTATATGGTGGGGAGTTCAACGTTTTCCAAGTTAAGACCTTTGTGCTACATGTCCCTAGTGGGGACGGACCCTGGGCCGATACTGGTTGGATGGATGTATCCCTCTCTTTATGCTCAGTAAGTGTATAACTGCGGTTTCAGAGAAGAAAGTTAACTCTTTTAAGGTTTTTCCCTAAACAAGTTTGTGTAAAACATGTGACCTCTGCGGTAGTGCCAAATTTGACCCCATGGTCACGATTTGAACGAACTTGATAGTGGATCATATACTTATGGTACATGCACAATATTAGACCTATAGCTTTACCTCTTATACTACATGCAATATATGAGAGCTCTATACCTTGTGTCCTCAGAGGAGAAGATGTTTTCATTAGTCTAAGTAAAACAAGTGAATGCTGGGGCGTGATCAAATTTAACGTCAGGGTCGCCATTTAAAACTTGGTAAAGGGCTAATGGTAAATGTGTAATATTAAACCTCTAGCTCATGTAGTTTCAGAGAAGAAGATTTGTTTAAGATTTTCCTATACAACATTATGTAAACCTGTGACTCCTGGTCCGAATTTGACCCCAGGGTCATCATTTGAACAAACTTGGTAGTGAACCATAAGCTGATACTACAGGTTGTATATGAAAGCTCTGTGCCTTGAGATTTTAGAGAAGAACGTGTTTCAAGGTTTTCCCTATGCCAACAATACATATGACCATGTATCAAAGACATAAAGTGCGACACTCACATAAAGTTAACTTAACCAAAGTTAAGTTACCTAACCAAGGTTAAGTTACCTAATCAAGGTTAAGTTTGGGGAAAATAATGCAAAATATGACCTTGACCTTGGTATTGTTTGTCGTTCAGTTATGTCCACCAATGCCAACAATACATATGACCAAGTATCAAACAAAGAAAATGAGGCAATCACATGGATACAGTTAACTGAGGTTAAGTTACCCAACCAAGGTTAAGACTGGGGAAAGTAATGCAAAATATGACCTTGACCTTGGTATTTTTTTGTCGTTCAGTGTCCACCAATGCCAACAATACATATGACCAAAAACAAAAGGGGGTAAAAATATCGGACAGGGAAAGCAGCATTCAAGGACGACAGTCAACCACAAAACACAAAAACAAACACGCAAACAGACAAACGAAAAGAAAAAAGTAATAAAAAATGCAAAAGACATCACAAACACAAAAGGGTTGACAATAGGGCTACCGCCTTGGAACGGTCAGTGGCAAAGTAGGCCACTGGGGGTTTAAACCGGTTCTAGGGTGCACCACACTTACCCTACTGTCATCCCATTAAAACAGGACAGTGTAAATAAAGAAATCCCCGCCATGATCTAAACTCTAACCAACAAGGCAGCATCAATAGGCAATATAAGTAAAACACAAATATGCTCGTGTAAATATAATACAAAAAAACAATAGCCTAGAAAGCCACCATGAAGGTACTCATTGACTTGGCAGAAGCCATAGCAGTAAGAGAATACACCATTAAGGGCACGACAAGAAAGAACATGGACAAACATCAAACGCCACCGTCCCAATGGGCTTTATGTAGGCGTCATCATAGGGTCCATAGCCTGTCCAATCATCGTACAATTAAAGAGGAAAGCATAGTGGCGAACTGTAAAAGGGTCCACCACCAAGCATGCAGTACATTGCAAAATGATAGGGTCATAACCTCTTTTGATAATTGAACTGAATTGGATTTTATAGTCGCACCAACAGCTAAGGTCATATGGCGACTTTCCAGCTTCCACTGGTGGAGGAAGACCCCAGGTGCCCCTCCGGGCAATTTTCGTGCACGGGCGGGCACCTGGGTAGAACCACCGACGTTCCGCAAGCCAGCTGGATAGCTTCCTCACATAAAGATTTCTAGGCCCCTGAGGGATCGAACCTACAGCGGTGAGGGGCAAGTGATTGCAAGTCAGAGACTCTAACCACTCGGCCACGGACGCCCCCCTCTTTTGATAAACTTTTTAACAAGTTTAACAAAGATAGTATGAAAGTGATCATGACCAAGTATCAAACAAAGAAATTAAAGTTATCAGGAACAAAAAGTTAACTGAGGTTAACTTACTTAACTTACCTAACAAAACTGATGACGCAAAACATTACCTTGACCTTGGCATTTTTGTCTTTCAGCGATGTCCACCATTGCCAACAATACATATGACCAAGTATCAAAGACATAAAGTGAGGCAATCACATAACATTAACTGAGGTTAAGTTAACTAACCAAGGTTAAGTTACCTAACCAAAGTTAAGTTACCTAACCAAGGTTAATTTTGGGCACAATAAGCAAAATATGACCTTGACCTTGGTAATTTGTGTCGTTCATGATGTCCACCAATGCCAACAATACATATGACCAAGTATCAAATAAAAAAAATGAGGCAATCACATGTATACAGTTAACTGAGGTTAAGTTACCCAATCAAGGTTAAGTTACCTAACCAAGGCTAAGGTTTGGGAAAATAACACAAAATATGACTAGACCTTGGTAATTTTGGCGTGATGATGTACCCAACAAAGCATTTTACAAAGTTTCATAAAAATCGAGTGACTGCTTTGTCTCGCTACCCACTATCGTGGGCGAGAGAAAAACGGTTATGTTCATTCAATTTATTGCATCTTCCGTAAAAGAAAGATATATGTCGACGTGTACATGTCAACAACTACCTTTGTATATTGTCATGCCGTTTTAATCTACATCCATAAATCCTTTTGTTATTACACCTTAAATATCATTGACAAAGAATATTGTTTTCATTATCTAAACAAGAATATATACAGCGACCAAGTCGTTATCTTAAGATGTCTCAACACTATATATTACGTTAAAACGACATATATTATAGAATGATGACATCATCTGGGGGATATATTAAAGCTTCCATAGATTATACTAAATTGTTTAAAATTAAATGCGAACCTTAAACTGTTTCACAGTACTGAGTGGTATTAGTTTATAATTAATCAATAAACACAGACCTAATAACTATTAATATGTCTGTGATATAAAGCTAGAACCATTAAGGGAAATTCGGTAAACGTGTCCATTTTAAAATTATAGCCAGTATATATTACAACTGTATATTTTCAATTTTTTTAACAAACTGGGTCCCCCTAGTCGTCGAAAGCGCGTGCATCGCTGTTATATAAAAGACACCAGTGTAGACCAATGATTTATGTTTATATTACTGTTTAATCGTGTACATAGTCTATGTCAAATTTGTAGACACAAATACAGGGTCTACTCAAGCCACGCGCACTACCGATCAATGACAGTTATCTCGATCTTTGAAGATGCCGCCTGTCACGTAGATACTTGCCTCAATTTCATATATGTGCAAATGTTTACCACAATTATGACGCAACACATTCCTTTGATCCTTTACACACCCGGGACATTCGAATTTCTTCACCGCAACACAGTACCTACACCGCAGCATAATGTACATGTACTTAGCCTTGTACATGTCAGGAGCAGGCCTATAAACAGGTAATAATGTATTATTTCCATCCGAGTTTGATCCATGCGAATCAAGGAAAAGATATTGTAATGTCTTTCAATCATGACACTGACATTTTAACATTCTGTTTTACGTAAAACTCTTGCTTTTGCAGTTTATTTTCATTACGGCATTGAATGACAATAGTTTTTAACGACTTTTAATCTTATGTTAAATTTAATGTGTAGTGATAATACGTTTTAATCAAAGGAAACTAAATAGCAACGTTTCCTGAGTAAGCCATACACATATTGTCAATAAATAAAACGGAATATGGTAGCTACAGCAGTTTATTGGAGGTCGGTGCAGAACATTTCGGGTACATAAAAATAACAGAACTGGTCTGTGTGCTGTAGTTCTTTAATGGCCCATCAAGACATTTGAAGTCACATTAAGCTTTTTCTGCAGACTAAGACAGGAAAATCAGAAATTACCCTACCCTTTAGGCTTAAGTGAAACTTGAAATCATTTTCAGAAAGTATCTAAAAATTATCTAAAAATTAATGTTTTCTCGATAATTTTGTAATTGGTCTCTTGTAAACAATGAGTCTTGAAAAACTTTCACAGCTGCATTTCATGGAAAAATAATGTTAAATACAATTCCATCAGTGCTCAGCTAGTAGAACATACTAGAACACCAACCTCGAATGCCATTCTCTTACGGTTTGTACTTGTTGGTTTTAATGCGCAGACATACTTTTTAAAATAAGCCAGTGAGGTCAAAGTGTGGAGTACAACACACTGGAATGTAACAAACAAACCATCCATAAATTTTAGACATATTTTAATAAAATATCAAATACAAAATACAGTTTTGGATAAACAATACTTAAAGATGACTCTTGTCAACCTTCTCATGAAAATGATAAAAAAATGGAAAAGGTTTTTAGAATATGAGTCTTTCTCCACTTTCTGATAATTTGTTTATTATCTCATTTTTCCCAAACCAGGAGATCAAAATGTAAAGGAGAGCCTACATTGGTACTGCCATCTAGGTTTTACTAGTAACTAGAACTATCACTGAAGGTGATAAATACCCCTGCTGTATTCTAAGTCAAATTTCTGTATTAAATAAATAATTAGGCAATCAAGAATGGGTGATGTAGGTCATAAGACCATCAGCTGTTATGAGTATATGAAGTTAGGGAACAACATATTCAAAACTTTGAGAAACGGACAGCGCGATTCCTATAGCCCCCGTGAAAGTGGGGGTATAATAATGGGGTTGGATTGCACAATTAATAAAGTAAACTATAAGTACCTTCCTTATGGAGAATAATAAAATAATAGTTATTATCATTATGAATTTAAAACTGGTATCCCCATATGTTTAAGAGACTGATGAATGATCAAGTATGACTTGTTTTATGAATATCAGCCCTGACTACTACCACCATCTTTATATGATGGTTGGACTGGTTTCATGAATATCATCTTTGAATGGTATCATGATCTTTAGATGACAGATAGATGAATCATCAGTTTGACTGGCTTCATGAATATCAGCTCTGACTGGTATCATCATATTTGTATGTTTAAATTAATTGATGAATCATCAGTTTGACTGGTTTCATGAATATCAGCTCTGATTGGTATTGCCACCTTTGAATGTTTAACAAATTGATGAATCATCAGTTTGACTGGTTTCATGAATATCAGCTCTGACTGGTATCGTCATCTTTATATGTTTTCGAGAGTATGATTCTGTCTCTGAGAAGTTTGAAGAGTGTGTAGTAGTTACAGAAGAGCACGAGGGCCATACAGATGACATGACTCCAGTCACTACACTGTAACAGACAAAAGAACTGGTAGCCAACCAACATCCAAGTCAAAACCAACATCCAGTTTAACACACGCAATGGCCGGTGGAATAAAAACTGAAAAAAGAAAATATTTTATACATGAATATAAGTTATATTTTAAATATACATAAGGTTAATATATATAAATCTTTAAAATATTTGTAGGAAAATACACATACCCTCTATAAAATAAAGACTTTAAATCATTCATTCATTTATTCAATTCAATAAATTTATTCATTCGATTTATACAACAATTTGGAAATTATGAGATTCACGAAGAAAAGTTATATCACTACACACTCACATAGAATCTGCCATGCATACTGTTGCCTGGCTCGGCTGTTACGTTGACACCTTCAGCTTTAAAAAGACCTCGCACATGTTTCACAAGAGCTCCTTGTGGCCACACCTGCAGTTCTGACCACCTGTACAGGAAAAATGCATTCACAAGTAATAAATTCACTCTACCTAAGTGACAGAAGCAACTCAAAATGATTAAACACATTCTTGTTTTTATACCAAATGTGATGAATACAACAGACAATGGATTACAAGTTGGAATATTGTTCACAAATGTAGTGTTATATAATTGGAATATTGAATTGGATTTTATAGTCGCTCCAACAGCTAAGGTCATATGGCAACTTTCCAGCTTCCACTGGTGGAGGAGGACCCCAGGTGCCCCTCCGGTTAATTTTCGTGCATTGGCGGGCACCTGGGTATAACCACCGACGTTCCGCAAGCCAGCTGGATAGCTTTCTCACATAAAGATTCCTAGGCCCCTGAGGGATCGAACCTACAGCGGTGAGGGGCAAGTGATTGCAAGTCAGAGACTCTAACCACTCGGCCACGGACGCCCCTTAATTGGAATATGTGATCATTGATAGAATGGTAGTTGGCCCACAGAAATGCTTAGCGTGGGGACTAAAATACCCCATCATAGATCACTAACCTACCTGGGCTTATACAACCAGAATTATCATTGACGGTGATAAATACCCCCGCTTTTTGATCAATTGTTATGTGCACATGCATTCAAAACTATTTGAGGAATGCAAATTACAAAAAGTTGTTATGGGACGCAACGTGACGGGACGGGACAAACAAGAGGCCCAAGTGGGCCTGAAGACGCTCTACCGGTATGATGTGATTAAAAAAACATAACCCAAGAAACATGTTTCCTATATATAACTCTATGTAAACTTTGGGTTATCGTGGCGGCCATTTTGAATATTTGACAACGAAAAACACAAACTTGATAGAGGCCAACAACATGAACATGTATATGATATTTAACAAGAATGGAATAAGTGGTAATATGTCGTTTGATAAATGTCCTTAAATTTGACACAAATCTGAGGGGGACTAACCCAAAGACATTTCACAAGAATGGAATAAGTGGTTTCGGAGATGTCGTTTGAAATTTACTTACATTTGACCTAGTTTTTAGCCATGGCGGCCATCTTGGATGACTGGCGGCCGTGAAAAACATAAATCTGAGAGGGACTATCCCAAATATCATTGTGATTAAGTTTTATCAAAATCTTCAGGCTGTTTCAGAGAAGTTGTAATTTTTAACCTTTTCCTATATATATCTATGTAAACTTTGGGTTGCCGTGGCGGCCATTTTGATTATTTGACGATAACGAAAAACACAAACTTGATAGAGGCCAATCCAAGGAACATGTATATGATATTTCACAAGAATGGAATAAGTGGTTTCGTAGGAGATGTCATTTGAAATTTACTTTAATTTGACCTAGTTTTAGCCATGGCGGCCATGTTGGATGACTGGCGCCGGGAAAAACATAAATCTGAGAGGGATTATCCCAAATATCATTGTGATTAAGTTTCATCAAAATCCTTAGAGCAGTTTCAGAGGAGATGTCGATTTTAACCTTTTCCTATATACCTCTATGTAAATATTGTGTCGCCATGGCAGCCATTTTGATAATTCGATGATAACGAAAAACACAAACTTGATAGAGGCCAACCCAAGGAACATGTATATGATATTTCAGTAGAATGGAATAAGTGGTTTTGGAGATGTCATTTGAAATTTACTTAAATTTGACCTAGTTTTAGCCATGGCGGCCATCTTGGTTGACTTACGGCCGCGAAAAACATAAATCTGAGAGGGGCCCTCACATGTAACATTGTGATGAAGTTTCATCAAAATCCTTCAAGCGGTTTCAGAGGAGATGTCGATTTTATAAAATTGCTAACAGACTGACGGCTGGCGGACGAAAAGTGATCCGATAAGCTCGTCTGGCCTTTGGCCAGTAGAGCTAAAAATTTGTTACGTGACGGGATGATAACGGACAACGTGATTCCTATATAGCCTCTACTTCACTATGAAAGTGGAGGTTTAATCAGGGATGAAGGTAGGCAAACGTGATGAGCATGCATATGAAATGTAGCACTAAAAGGGTGACCCATTTAGGTTAGTGGTCGAGATAACCTCACAGCCATTAAACACCAATTTTATTTTACAATCAAAGCTAAAAATATTTTGCATAGCACACTTACGCATTATATGGTACATGTGCATGCCGGCCCTCTACCTTCTGCCAGCGTCCCAGGTGCTGGGCACAGCGGTGCATCAGGTCAAGGTACTTAGGCGGGAGAAAATGTGCACACAGCATCAGGAATGAGCTTAACCATGTTAGAAACACGTGCTGCCCCACCCACCACGTGTCATAGTATAAAGTATTCTGGAACAAATAATCTTAACAATTAACAATTACGCCAATTATATATAAAGATGCTGATTACTGAACTTAAACATAATCACTTTATGTTGTTGAATCACAAGCATGTCATGCCAAATAAATATTCTCAAATTTAATTTTGATAAACAAATTGAGGGCTCAACACAAAACTATTGTATCTTGTTCTTTGTTTATACAGTAAAACAGTTTCGCATTCATCCCTCATGACGTCTCATTATACATGACTATATCTAGATATACATGTTAGCGGCCATGCTGTATCTGGCTGTATTCAGATATACAGGTGTTAGCTGCCATGTTATATCTGGCTGTATGTAGATATACATATGTTAGTGGCCATGCTATATCTGACTGTATCTAGATATACAGATGTTAGTGGCCAAGTTGTATCTGGCTGCATGTAGATCTACTGATGTTTGTGGTCATGTTGTATCTGGCTGCATGTAGATATACAGATGTTAGTGGCCATGCTATATCTGACTGTATCTAGATAAACAGATGTTAGTGGCCATGTTGTATTTGGCTGTATCTAGATATACAGAGGTTAGTGGCCATGCTGTATCTGGTTGCATGTAAATATACAGATGTTAGTGGCCATGTTGTAGCTGGCTGTTTGTAGATATACAGATGTTAGTGGCCAAGTTATATCTGACTGTATGTAGATATACAGATGTTAGTGGCCATGCTATATCTGTCTGTATC
The DNA here is from genome assembly GCA_037043455.1 of Cyrtodaria siliqua. NCBI lineage: Eukaryota > Metazoa > Mollusca > Bivalvia > Adapedonta > Hiatellidae > Cyrtodaria > Cyrtodaria siliqua. The sequence continues at coordinate 53,508 of JAWPHD010003571.1, forward strand.
TATATATACAGATGTTAGTGGCCATGTTGTATCTGGCTGTATCTAGATATACAGATGTTGGTGGCCACATTATATTTGGATGTATGTAGATATATATATGTTAGAGGCAATGTTATATCTGGCTGTATGTAGATATACAGATGTTTGTGGCCAAGTTGTATCTGGCTCTATCTAGATAAACAGATGTCAGTGGCCATGTTATATCTGGATGTATCTAGATATACAGATGTTAGTGGCCATGTTATGTCTGGCTGTATCTAGATAAACAAATGTGTGTGGCCATGTTATATCTGGCTGTATGTAGATATACAGATGTCAGGGACCATGTTATATCTGGCTGTATCTATATGTACAGTGTTAGTGGTCATGTTATATCTGGCTGTATTTATATGTACAAGTGTTAGTGGCCATGTTATATCTGACTGTATCTATATATATGGGTGCTAGTGGCCATGTTATATTTGGCTGTATCTCAATATTCTGATGTCAATGGCCATGTTATATCTGGCTGTATCTATATATACAGATGTTGGTGGCCATATTATATCTGACTGTATCTAGATATACAGATGTTAGTGGCCATCTTATATCTGGCTGTATCTAGATAGACATATGTTGGAGGTCATGTTTCATCTAATCAATATTCATGAGAACATAAAAAATGCATCCAATAAAACATGTACTACAATAAAATGACTATACACACACTTTCCAACATAAATTCATAATCTAACTGCTAAATACTTAACAAGTAGTATTGTAATAAACTGTTACAAAACAATAAAAACAGTTACAACAAATAAAGTTTAACAAGAGGTCAATGACCATGAAGCTCTACTGATAGATTTCGATAGCCAGATCAGCCATGGGAACCTGTGAAGCTTTATGGAAATAAGACCAACACTTTCAGAGAAGTAGTCACCACAAGTTTTTCCTATATCACTCTATGTAAAAAAAGATGGTCGCTGGCAGCCATGTTTGACATAGAATCAAAATGAGTTTTGTTTAGGACCAACTACAAGTCATGCCAGTTATTTTAAGTAAAGGTTCCAAATCAATACCACTTATGGTTTTTAAGAAGTAGTTGCCACAAACTTGTATTTAAGCTGTGATCTTGAATTTCCGGCCAACCGGATTTTTACTTGGAACTAACTGGACATCAAGACCAACATTCCTGTAAAGTTTTAAAGGTACCAAACCGATACCATTTATGGTTTTAGAGAAGTAGTCACCACCAAATTGTATTTAATATCTATGTTTAGCCATGGTGGCCATCCTGAATCATTCCTATATTCCTACATGTTATGATTTATTATGTAACATTACCTATGCAACATTATAATCTCATAAAATTTAATCCTAGTCTATAGAATATATCTTTTTCCAGCTTATAAAAATGTCATAATGCTACCACAAATATTAATTATATAGCTATATCATTTAAAACCCTTACAACATCAACCTTAGTATAGCCTATTTGCTGCTAAACAGTAACTTCTCCAAATCACCCTTTTTTAATATAAATAGAATGATCCATATTCATAAATATAGAAGGTGTGTGACCAGGTCAAAAGTCATGTTATGCAATTTCTCCTGAGAATTAGGTTACTATCTCACCAGTACACGTAGATTTGCTCTTGTCCGAGTGGTTATATTTGGAAAATCAGAATCAAAATCTTAAAATCCTACAATTTATTTTCAGTCCTTTTCTAAACCAAAAATACAAAGGAGGCCCAATCCTTACTCCTCTATGAACGTATAATGGACTGTCCTTTATTTGAATTTGGACCAGTCCATTTATAGTACAAAGGGGTGTTTCGTTCAGACTGATGAGCTCCCAGACAGTGTAAACCCTGATCAGCCTGCAACATGTGCTGCCTGTCATTTTGGTAAAAGTTCCAATATCACTTACGTTTTTTGAGAAGTAGTCGCAACAGTCGCATTTTTAAAATCTGTTTTTAACAGTGGCGGCCATCTTGAATTTCCTACCGAAACCTATCTATTGAAATTCCTACCTGGCGGCCATGTTTGACATCCAATCCAAATTAACTTTGGTAAGTACCAACTATATGTCATGGCAGTCATTGTGGTAAAGGTTCCAAATCAATATCACTAATATGTTTTGAGAAGTAGTCACCACAAAATCACAATTTTAAAATCTATTTTTAGCCTTTGTGGCTATCTTGATTTTCCGGCTGACCTGAATTTTTGCTAGAATCAACTAGACATCAAGAGCAACATTCCTGTGAAGTTTCATGAAAACCCATCAAGTAGTTTCAGAGGAGTAGTTGCCACAAAAAAAAGTTTACGGAAGATGGACTCAGCACCACGGCATAAGCTCTGCTGATCTTAGTCGAGCTAAAAATGAACGACACAAAATAACATACTATGCACATGCCACACTATGTTTAATGAGACGATAGTATACTGCTGTTTAAATGGCTCTCGTACATGTAACAACTAGAACTGTCGCTTACAGCAAATTAACTTTATTTTATAAAAATATAGTGCTTGGAAGCACAAACACTCACGGAAATATAGTGCTTGAAAGCATAAACACCCACTGAAATATAGTGTCACTCACTGAAATCAGGGTCGTTATATATATGGTCTTGAAACAATAACGTAGATATAGCTGCATTCCAAAATATGGTTGTCGTCTCTATCAAGCACTATATTTCAGTGAGTTTGTGCTTTCAAGCACTATATTTCAGTGAGCGTTTGTGCTTTCAAGCACTATATTTCAGCACTATATTTCAGTGAGCGTTTGTGCTTTCAAGCACTATATTTCAGTGAGCGTTTGTGCTTTCAAGCACTATATTTCAGTGAGCGTTTGTGCTTTCAAGCACTATATTTCAGCACTATATTTCAGTGAGCGTTTGTGCTTTCAAGCACTATATTTCAGTGAGCGTTTGTGCTTTCAAGCACTATATTTCAGTGAGCGTTTGTGTTTTCAAGCACTATATTTCAGTGAGCGTTTGTGCTTTCAAGCTCTATATTTCAGTGAGCATTTGTGCTTTCAAGCACTATATTTCAGTGAGCGTTTGTGCTTTCAAGCACTATATTTCAGCACTATATTTCAGTGAGCGTTTGTGCTTTCAAGCACTATATTTCAGTGAGCGTTTGTGCTTTCAAGCACTATATTTCAGTGAGCGTTTGTGTTTTCAAGCACTATATTTCAGTGAGCGTTTGTGCTTTCAAGCTCTATATTTCAGTGAGCATTTGTGCTTTCAAGCACTATATTTCAGTGAGCGTTTGTGCTTTCAAGCACTATATTTCAATGAGTGTATGTGCTTTTCAAGCTCTAGATCAGTGAGTGTTTGTGCTTTTCAAGCACTATTTTTCAGCAGGGTCCTTGTATGACTGGTCTTGAAACAAGGCTGTATTCCAAAATATGGTTGTCATCTCTACCTAGGTCGATTTACGACTTATCTGGCATGTTATGCGCATCGGCTCTACAAAAAAACGAACAGTAGTGTTACGTTTTTATTAATAATTTGAAGAATAGTTTATGGTTTTTAATTTTAGCCATATACTGATAGAAAGTGTATAAAATTTCTTTTTTTAGCCAATTCATTTTGTTTTTTGTTTTTTGGTGATAATTAGATTCTTTATCAACGAATAACAATAAAGAAAAATAATTGTCTAAAAAGGAAATTTTGTCACTGAAATATAGGCTTGAAACACTCACTGAAATATAGTGCTTGAAAAGCACAAAAAACTCCATCAAATTTAGTGCTTGAAAAGCAAAAACACTAAAATATAGTGCTTCAAAAGCGCATTCACTCACTGAAATAAAGTGCTTAAGAAGCACAAACACTCACTGAAATATAGTGCTTCAAAAGCACAAACATTGTTTCATGGAAGATACAAGTCAGTAAGGCAGTAAGTACACTAATTATCATGTATGCAGCATGCCACTCACAGAAACATTGTTTCATGGAAGATACAAGTCAGTAAGTACACTAATTATCATGTATGCAGCATGCCACTCCAGAAACATTGTTTCATGGAAGATACAAGTCAGTAAGTACACTAATTATCATGTATGCAGCATGCCACTCCAGAAACATTGTTTCATGGAAGATACAAGTCAGTAAGTACACTAATTATCATGTATGCAGCATGCCACTCCAGAAACATTGTTTCATGGAAGATACAAGTCAGTAAGTCAGTAAGTACACTAATTATCATGTATGCAGCATGCCACTCACAGAAACATTGTTTCATACCAGATACAAGTCAGTAAGGCACAAGTGCAATATAATAATTATCAGTTAAAAAAGCATGCCTTCAGCTTTAAACATATACAGTTCTTGTAAGTTGTTTTCGTAATGAGTGTACTGGCTGTTACTTCTCTAACACTGAAATTTCTGCAGGTGTCTCATAAACCCAGAGAAGACCTCTGGATTTAATTTCAGATAAATGCCAAGGATTAAATCCTACAGACGAATCTTGTTAAGTGTTACTCGGATGCCAAATTGGATCCCATTACATAATTATGGTAAACTGTTTCCGCATGAATAGCAAATATGAATAGGCAACAACCACTACAAGTTAAGACGGCAGACAGAGCGGGCGCTAAATGTCAGTCATGTGACACAGATTAGAGTCTGAACTACAACACAACATCGACTTTAATTCACAACAATGTCATACACTAATTACACTACTTTTCTATATTGACTTAAATGAGAATAAAGGTATATGAGCTGTATAATTTTTATAAACTAGATAATTTTAATAGGAATTTGTTTTTGTTATTAAATTAGTTGTACATTTTACCGTGAAGAAGCGGTTTTAAGCGTTATTACCTATAAAGATGTTTATAAAACTGTGCTTGAGTGATCTGGTGTTATTGAAAATAAAATGGAAAATACATCTGGCAATATAGAAACATTAAAATGCATTTGTCACTATATTGTCTTTATTTGCTTTATAATTATTCTGAACTGTTCTGCGCATTAATAGTTTTAGTTACATTTAATTAAACAAAACAAAAAACCTGATCAGACTCAAGTTTAAAAAAGTGTCTGTAAGCTTCATTCTAAAGAAATGGAAGACAGTAACAAAATGATGACGCTAAGAAAATAAAAGAACGTGTGCTTATAGACAATAGAGGACAACACTGACCAGCTAGGCTTACCCAACATGTGGCACAGTTATTCTGGATGTTCTAGGTAAGAATACACGACTGGTTGTATTAATAGCATACAAGAAATACATGTTGTTTTACTTTTATTAATCAAGAAAAAATACATTCAACTTATGATTTTCTAGGTAAGAATACATGAGTTTATGTATTTATAGCATACATTATTACATAAGTTTCGGTATTTATAGCATACTAGTACATGAATACACAAATTTATGTATTTATAGTATACATGAATATATGGATTTATGTATTTACAGCATACTAGTACATGAATACACAGGTTTATGTATTTATAGCATACATGAATAAAACAATTGATGTATTTATAGCATACACGAATAGGCAGGTTTATGTATTTATAGAATACACGAATATGCAAGTTTGTGTATTTATAGCACACACGTATATTCAGGTTTATGTATTTATAGCATACAAGAATATGCAGGTTTATGTATTTATAGCGTAAATGAATACACAAGTTTATGTATTTATAGCATACTTACAGCATACATGAATACACACGTTTATGTATTTATAGCATACTTACTGCATACATGAATACACAAGTTTATGTATTTATAGCATACTTACAGCATACATGAATACACACGTTTATGTATTTATAGCATACAAGAAATACATGTTGTTGTTTTTACTTTTATCACTTAAGAATATATTTTACTCATTATGTTTAGTTACATTGTTTTAGGTATGATGCATTTCGTCTGTCTTAAGCAAAAGTCACTAGCCTGCTAATTTAAAATCAAAATTTATCACTGGTCACCTGTTATACATATCTCCATGATAAACAATTTTATGTATTTATATCATGCAAAACTAAACAAGTTTTGTATTAATATGATACAGAAATACACAGGTGTATGTGTTCTTTATACATGTATCATACAACTTACAAGTTTATATTTTTAAGTAAAACAAACTTTAATAGAAGTTTTAATAAAAAAGCAGCGTACAAACAATTGCCTATGGGTATATTTGGAATCTACAAGAATGCATTAATATAATATTCTAAGGTTAGTATTAACCATAATGACCATTCAGACATGCGTAAAATAATGCTATATAACAGAATTAGTAGAATCAAGGACACCCTGCTAGCAGACAGCTATGTGTGTGTAGTGTTCACAATCAGCACAATGAAACAAGACTTTCGGTCTGTCCAATTTGGTGAAAAAATAGCTTTTTTTTCCTCATTTTGGGAAAGAATTAAGATTTCATCAATTAAGTAAATATGACAATACTATACTTCATTTATATTTTCATCCATTATTTATTATAATGACTGACTTCTCAGTCAGAACTGGTTGGGATTTTATTTTGCCACAGTTAAGGTAAAAAAAGCCCCACTGAATGGACATTATTTGGAACACAAACTTGTTTTTTAGGGCTACTTTTAATTTTAATTAAAGGGTTAGGACCTGTATGAAGATCTGCTTTTAATGCCTATGAACATCTGCTTTTAATGTAAATATTTCTCATCACCGCAATTCAACTCTATACTTACGCTAACAGACTTGTTCATGATTGTGCAATGATTTAAATAACCAGTCTACTTAATATTTCTAAATAAACTCACCTGTGCAAAACACAAAGGTACAAAAGTCATGTAATATGCCGTCAGCATGGAGTTAAACAATATCTGCTTCACACGGTTGTTAAAATCTATTTTTAGAAGCTCTACTTCCTCTCGTATGATGTCCGGCGTGAGAACACAGTTGTGGAAGAGAAATGTATCTATGGTTTCTTTGGATTTATGACGGGGTGTGGCTTTCTCACTGACAAGGGATGGCCAGTTGAGAGACTTAAGGTAAAGAGGTTTGACGGTCGGTCCGAACAGGAACACGTAGGTCACCATACTGAAAAATAAAAAAACACAGCGCAGATGATTAACACCGGCTGTAATATTAACTTAAAATAATTAAGAGACATGGATGTTTGAGATAATGGTTGAAATACCAGGCCCTAAAGATTTTGATGTCCTGTTCAGTATTAGGATTATTGTTTTGGACGCTTGTTTCAGCGTTTTTATATCAAATATTTTCTCTTCTTTTCAGACACAATTTAGCTTTTACCTATTTAACAGTGAAGTATGCATTTTATGTGGTGAGTAAAAGAAATACCTTACTTGTTGGCATCGGTTGATAAATGAAAAATGTACATGCAAAAGTTGTGTTCAATAGGGCATTTTCAATGTAAAACTCTGCTGCATCAAAAAATTATAAATTATATAAGAACCTGAACTGAACTAAACACAGAAGAGATATTTGTGTGAAGTACCAGATACTCATAGGGCTATATCTCTAACTGATATATATAGTTTAATTAACACTGTTGTTGTGATACGGGAAATAATTCCCGAATGAGAAAGATTCTTGCGATATAGAAACGGGTGCGTTGCGCACGAGTTTCTATATCGCAAGAATCTTTCTAACTCGGGAATTATTTTCCATATCATGACAAAAATGTTAATTAAACTATATACTGTGAAATCATTATATTTCGTGGGGGATTTAATTTCGCGTATTTCGTGGTTGACTCAAGCCGCGAAATCAAATCCCCACGATTATAAATGTCCAAGTGTTTGAATTAAGTAGTATGTGTACGAAAACTGCTTAAACATTTGATCCAGATCGGTTTTGTATTGCAGTTTTATCAAAGAGTTTAAAACTTATTGAACATGGTTGTTTGCTGCAGATAAAACGTTTATTTTCATGCATGTATGTATGGAATAATTATATAATTATTCATATGATAATAAAAAATAAAACCTTGCTTGTTTGTTTTAATCTTTTCAATACGAGTATGTATGGCGATGTGTTGACACACCTGTGTTTACGCAAGGAGACTAATAAATCCATTCACGAATGCTATTTAAGTTTGTTATCGTTGTCATCATCTACAGAGTACTGACCTTTTAAATTGAACACGTACAGATTTTATATATTTAATCAACAAAAAATAAATACTAGTAAAAAACAAAACGCATGCAAACAAAGCAACATTTAAAACGCAATATAGTACGACTTCTGTGTTACATATCAATTAGTACTATTATCGTACAATCAAAACAACTTAACATCCCTTAATTGAGGTATCGCCAATCATAAATATTCATGAGCTAATTATAGTTGTTTTTTGCCAATAAAATCACAGAGATTTGACACACATCGACGCAGGTGACCGCCATTTTCTTCCCAAACAAACAATGGTGTCAGACAGGGTAATAAAAAAAAGCAAAACAACAGGATATCACACAATATCACCCGCTGAGTAAGTGTGTTCGGTGTTAGGTGTCCTGGGTTAATTGTTTATTAGGGAAGATCTGACGTTATTTGCCAGACAGCTCTGCCAATATGTAGCCTGAGAACGTGTTTGCACTTACAAATGTGGGTCAAATTTATCGATAATGCGTTTCAACATACAGTGCTTTTTTAAAGACTTTTTTTTTCAAAATCAGAAATTCGCGAAATTACATCCCCTCGAAACTGCCTTTTCGAAAAAAAACGCGAAATTTAATCCCGACGAAATAAAATGATTTCACAGTATTATATATTCTGTGATGAATTTCTTTCCAATCGTCTTTTGACACAAGTATTCCTTTTTCTGTCACTCCTTTGGCGACAGTGTAAAGTAATACATAAATATTGTGACGTCACCCGCGCTGTGTGACATCACAATATTGCTGCACAGGCACAGGCTGGAACCGTCCTGTAGACGATGATGGTTGGGGTTCAGGGGGCATTTCCAGCATTTTTTGGTTGCATAGGCATTTCAGGACCACTTACTTCTTCAATTTCAAAAGTTTTTAACAGTTTTTCAACCTGCTAAGAAAGTAGTTCCTAAAATCTGGCTACTGTGCTATCTTTCACACTGGCCGAGAGAGCACAGTAGAGGAAGAGATATGTTATAAATTTTCTCAAACTGGGAAATTTCTATAATTCATCACAGAATATATAATATAACTAGCTTCTCACCAATGTAACACAGATTATGCAAGGTTAGAAGTGGGAGGGTAGCACACAGTTGCACAACCAGACGTGGATTACAATAGTTTCCTCCGACAGACTACCCATACAAGGCCGATTATAAAAAACACTGGCATTATAGGTGCGATCTCGCTGTTTACTGAACTTGACCTAGATATTATGGTAATAAACATTGTCCTAAAGTTACAACAAGGTCCGATAACAAATATTAAAGTTACTAGTCGGAAACAAAATTGGTGACAGAATGACAGAAATGCAAATTCAATGTCCTCTGCCTTTGGCGGTGGACAATTAACCTACTTATGAAATCCTGAGTTGGGGAATGAATGAATGAATGGTGTTTTACGGCACGTCGACACATAAATAGGTCATATTGTGCGCAAAAAAATGATGAAAATGAAGAATTAATTAAACATTAATGTAAATAGATAAAGATAAAATTATTAAAAAATAAGGGATGATAAGGTGTAATATAAAGTATGTATGTAAATCAACAAATGCCCGTCAACGGGTATATAAACAAGTATAAATATATAAGAACCCATTACAATGATTTATATAGTCTGATCTCTTTGAGGAAATCTAAAACAAGACTAAAATCTACAGTATCATATAACTCTTTCATAGTATTAACATTGTAGTACCTTTGACGCATAGGATCAAAGTCTACACATTCCAATAAGATGTGTTTGACCGTTAACGGTGCAAAGCAGGGTATACATTCTGGTAATTGCTCACCTTGTAATAAATATGAATGAGTATAACGTGTATGCCCTATCCTGCACCGGGCTAGTATAACTTCCTCTCGACGAATGGGTCTAGTAGAAGAACGCCATTCTCCGAGTAACGGTTTAATTGAATGGAGTTTATTGTTAAAGGACAAATCCCAAGCGGTTTGCCAAGAGTTACGAATATATGTGTTAATACAACTTTTAAAATCAGTATAAGGTAATTTGGTATTAGATATAGGTAAATCTAATGCTGCCTTAGCAGCACTATCACCTGAGTTGGGGAACAGCTTTACCGTTTCCTGTTAAACTGAACGTAAACAGAGCTTGTAAATGCGTATACATTAGTCTTAATTATATATAGTTCCAATAGTTTTACATTCACGCCTCCAACTGTATACCCGGTTGTTAGTTGGCTTATACAATATTTGAAAAATAAGTAAACTACCATATTTCCTCTAATATTAGTGTATCCCGAATTTTTTGGAAAAAATCTTCAAAATTCAATAATTTTTCAATCTTTGTATAATTGCAATTTTTTTTTTTTTAATTAGCGCCCCCTTGGCATTTTGCATGGTGCTACTATTATGGGAAATACGGTAGACAACTAAATAGGTTGTTCTCTTAGTCAGAATCCAGGACTCAGAGCAAAAACCTTGTTTTGCACATTTTGACCATATGTCATGGTCTTCATCAGTTGGTCACGGGAAAACTCTGCGTTGTGGTGTACAAAAATCTTCTGTTGTGACAAGACCTTCACAGCATGGGGCGACGCGCATTAGCTGACAAAGACCGTGAGATATGGTCTAAATATACAAAAAAGTGTGCGTTTTTGATCTACATCATGGATTTTGTCTAGATAGATTAAAAAAAGAAAAATGTTTTATTGATTACTTTAACCCTTAACCCGCTAAGCACGACAATAATAGCCTTGAGTAACTCGCAGGCTGATCGGGGTTTACAATGTCTGGCTGCTGATCAGTCATTTCCCCAAAACACCCTTTGTCACATAAATGGAATGGTCTTAATTCAAAGAAAGAACAGTTCATTATATATATGTAGCGGGTTATTAAAGGGTTAAAAGCTGTCGTTAATATACAATGTACTTACGGGCAGCATAAGAAAAGGCAGTATAAGATAGCATGGTTCCTAAGCACATAATATCCAGTGAAACACAGGGTGCACACAGCCACTGCAATGACAACCATCTTACAGAGCTGTACCAGCCAGTATAAAAACCCTTTGCCATTTTTGGATCCATAAATCTATAAAGAAAACAGAAACACTTTACACTTTTGTGCTATATATTAAACACATATTAATGCTTAAAATATCTGCTAACAGCATAGTACAAAATAGTAACTCTACATATAAACTGCTTGTATATATATATCATAACACATAAATTATTTGCTTGTTATTTGATTTTTACAATTTATACAAGAGTTTCTCTTGGGCCTGAAAATGCTCTACTGATTTTATTGCTTTTGTCTAGCCCCCTGGACAAAATATCAAAGTCCAATACCACTTAGACTCTGGCCATTTATTTCCTTGCCCCAGATAGAAGAGCCGTCCGAGTACAGAACGCTTGACTATTTATTGGTCAATTCACTGAGAAAAAAACCCAGCTTAAAATAGGGAAACATTCATTAAATGCATTACAGAGTTATGGCACTAATCTCAATGCATTACAGAGTTATGGTACTTATCTCAATGCATTACAGAGTTATGGCACTTATCTCAATGCATTACAGAGTTATGGCACTTATCTTGATGCATTACAGAGTTATGGCACTTATCTCAATGTGTTACTTTTATGACAGTGAATGCATGTGTGAAGTTTCACCGAATTCCTTCAAGTGGTTTTAGAAATATGAAATATGTAGCAATATGAGCTTAAAGCTAAGCCAAAAAAAGACTAGAAACCTACTTGGACCTAATTCATAAGAAGACTAGAAGCCCACTTGGACCTGAAATCATAAGAAGACTAGAAGCCCACTTGGACCTGAAGTCATAAGAAGACTAGAAGCCCACTTGGACCTGAAGTCATAAGAAGACTAGAAGCCCACTTGGACCTGAAGTCATAAGAAGACAAGAAGCCCACTTGGACCTGAAGTCTTAAGAAGACTAGAAGCCCACTTGGACCTGAAGTCTTAAGAAGACTAGAAGCCCACTTGGACCTGAAGTCATAAGAAGACTAGAAGCCCACTTGGACCTGAAGTCATAAGAAGACTAGAAGCCCACTTGTACCTGAAGGCTTAAGAAGACTAGAAGCCCACTTGGACCTGAAGTCATAAGAAGACTAGAAGCCCACTTGTACCTGAAGAGCTTACATATTACAATTTACACATGCTTACAGCTTTACATGACACGAGAATTTCCATAAGCTTGCTTATATATTAAGTGATCCTATGAATTGAATTCCATGCGAAGCCTTGGCAGAAATATATTTCACTCTCGGAATTCATTCAGTCAATCTTGATTCTCCATTTACAGAAGTGCTAAAGAGGGAAAAAAATGCATCTTTAGAATATCGTACATAGGTCCTGAGAATGAGATTCATTCTTTAAGTTTAAAAAGCTAAAAAGCTAAACATGCATTGTTTGCATACTACTATCTATTTCATTGTCTTTCATGCAACTGATATGTCAATTACGTTCATAAAACCTATAGTAGAATAACAGACTTGGAACTCCCAAATTTTATTACTTTTTATTTATTTATAATTATGCAACCAGGTTTTTTGTCAAAATGATACTAGATTAATAAATCCTGGTGTAATTTTAATGCTTGATAAATACTTCCAAGATTGCCATTTGTCCCTTTAATATTAGTTTACAAGCTGTTTAAAAAAACTGCAGATACCAGATACATACTTCCTGTACAAAACACCAGATACATACTTCCTGTACAAAACACCAGATACATACTTCCTGTACAAAACACCAGATACATACTTCCTGTACAAAACACCAGATACATACTTCCTGTACAAAACACCAGATACATACTTCCTGTACAAAACACCAGATACATACTTCCTGTACAAAACACCAGATACATACTTCCTGTACAAAACACCAGATACATACTTCCTGTACAAAACACCAGATACATACTTCCTGTACAAAACACCAGATACATACTTCCTGTACAAAACACCAGATACATACTTCCTGTACAAAACACCAGATACATACTTCCTGTACAAAACACCAGATACATACTTCCTGTACAAAACACCAGATACATACTTCCTGTACAAAACACCAGATACATACTTCCTGTACAAAACACCAGATACATACTTCCTGTACAAAACACCAGATACATACTTCCTGTACAAAACACCAGATACATACTTCCTGTACAAAACACCAGATACATACTTCCTGTACAAAACACCAGATACATACTTCCTGTACAAAACACCAGATACATACTTCCTGTACAAAACACCAGATACATACTTCCTGTACAAAACACCAGATAAATCGTCTGCTCATCAACACACACAGAAATCCAGCCAGGTACGGATCTATAAGGTAGAAGTTCTGAAATAAAGTGAACAAAAATATTAAGCCATTTATTCTATTGTGCTACTGTAATCCTGACAGCAATGTTAAAGAAAGTGAAAGTGTTCCACAAGGCCATCATATTTTTAACGACATCAATGTGCTACTTCCTAACAAATTAAGTTTATCATTGAGTAACAAACGTAAAAATGAGATCTCGTCTGGCTTCAAATTGTGCTTGCTGGAAAATACTCATGATCGCACTTAACTATATCCTGGGACCGGAGATGCATACACTGAACACTTAGATCATCGAGCACATGCCTGTAACCTTGCCTTGCTCTGATATATTTTGTTTCTTTTTCAATTACCGGTCTGAGTTATTTACAAAGCATCTATCTCTCAGTCCTTTCCAAGGCCACCATCTTTTAGAATATACATGGTATCAAAAAATATCGAAACAGTATCAAGTACCATACTGTGATCCAAGACTTACCAAGGCATAACTCGCGTGTCAGTGAGGTAGTATGTAGAGTTAATGAAACAAAACATAATTTGTGTGTGAGTGAAGAGTAACAGAGACTCACCTAGAAATAATGTGTGTGTGAGTGAGATATCATACAGACTTGTCAAGGCATAATTTGTGTGTGAGATACCATACAGACTTGCCTAGGCATAATTTGTGTGTGAGATACCATACAGACTTGCCTAGGCATAATTTGTGTGCGAGATATCATACAGACTTGACTAGGTATAATTTGTGCGAGTGAGATGCCTAGGTATAATTTGTGTGAGTGAGATACCATACAGACTTGACTAGGTATAATTTGTGTGTGAGTGAGATATCATACAGACTTGACTAGGTATAATTTGTGTGTGAGTGAGATGCCATACAGACTTGCCTAGGTATAATTTGTGTGAGTGAGATACCATACAGACTTGACTAGGTATAATTTGTGTGTGAGTGAGATATCATACAGACTTGCCTAGGTATAATTTGTGTGTGAGTGAGATGCCATACAGACTTGCCTAGGTATAATTTGTGTGAGTGAGATATCATACAGACTTGCCTAGGTATAATTTGTGTGTGAGTGAGATATCATACAGACTTGACTAGGTATAATTTGTGTGCGAGATATCATACAGACTTGCCTAGGCATACTTTGTGTGTGAGTGAGATACCATACAGACTTGCCTAGGCATACTTTGTGTGTGAGTGAGATACCATACAGACTTGCCTAGGTATAATTTGTGTGTGAGTGAGATACCATACAGACTTGCCTAGGTATAATTTGTGTGAGTGAGATACCATACAGACTTGCCTAGGCATACTTTGTGTGTGAGTGAGATACCATACAGACTTGCCTAGGTATAATTTGTGTGTGAGTGAGATATCATACAGACTTGCCTAGGTATAATTTGTGTGTGAGTGAGATATCATACAGACTTGACTAGGTATAATTTGTGCGAGTGAGATGCCTAGGTATAATTTGTGTGAGTGAGATACCATACAGACTTGACTAGGTATAATTTGTGCGAGTGAGATGCCTAGGTATAATTTGTGTGAGTGAGATACCATACAGACTTGACTAGGTATAATTTGTGCGAGTGAGATGCCAAGGCATAATTTGTGTGTGAGTGAGATACCATACAGACTTGCCTAGGCATACTTTGTGTGTGAGTGAGATACCATACAGACTTGCCTAGGTATAATTTGTGTGTGAGTGAGATATCATACAGACTTGACTAGGTATAATTTGTGTGCGAGATATCATACAGACTTGACTAGGTATAATTTGTGCGAGTGAGATGCCTAGGTATAATTTGTGTGTGAGTGAGATATCATACAGACTTGCCTAGGCATACATTGTGTGTGAGTGAGATATCATACAGACTTGACTAGGTATAATTTGTGCGAGTGAGATGCCTAGGTATAATTTGTGTGAGTGAGATACCATACAGACTTGACTAGGTATAATTTGTGCGAGTGAGATGCCTAGGTATAATTTGTGTGAGTGAGATACCATACAGACTTGACTAGGTATAATTTGTGCGAGTGAGATGCCAAGGCATAATTTGTGTGTGAGTGAGATACCATACAGACTTGCCTAGGCATATTTTGTGTGTGAGTGAGATACCATACAGACTTGCCTAGGTATAATTTGTGTGTGAGTGAGATACCATACAGACTTGCCTAGGTATAATTTGTGTGTGAGTGAGATACCATACAGACTTGCCTAGGTATAATTTGTGTGTGAGTGAGATACCATACAGACTTGCCTAGGCATACTTTGTGTGTGAGTGAGATATCATACAGACTTGCCTAGGCATAATTTGTGTGCGAGATATCATACAGACTTGACTAGGTATAATTTGTGCGAGTGAGATGCCTAGGTATAATTTGTGTGTGAGTGAGATACCATACAGACTTGACTAGGTATAATTTGTGTGTGAGTGAGATATCATACAGACTTGACTAGGTATAATTTGTGCGAGTGAGATGCCTAGGTATAATTTGTGTGTGAGTGAGATATCATACAGACTTGCCTAGGCATACTTTGTGTGTGAGTGAGATATCATACAGACTTGACTAGGTATAATTTGTGCGAGTGAGATGCCTAGGTATAATTTGTGTGAGTGAGATACCATACAGACTTGACTAGGTATAATTTGTGCGAGTGAGATGCCTAGGTATAATTTGTGTGAGTGAGATACCATACAGACTTGACTAGGTATAATTTGTGCGAGTGAGATGCCAAGGCATAATTTGTGTGTGAGTGAGATACCATACAGACTTGCCTAGGCATACTTTGTGTGTGAGTGAGATACCATACAGACTTGCCTAGGTATAATTCGTGTGTGAGTGAGATACCATACAGGCTTGCCTAGGTATAATTTGTGTGTGAGTGAGATATCATACAGACTTGCCTAGGTATAATTTGTGTGTGAGTGAGATACCATACAGACTTGCCTAGGTATAATTTGTGCGAGTGAGATGCCAAGGCATAATTTGTGTGTGAGTGAGATACCATACAGACTTGCCTAGGTATAATTTGTGCGAGTGAACTGCCAAGGCATAATTTGTGTGTGAGTGAGATACCATACAGACTTGACTAGGTATAATTTGTGTGTGAGTGAGATATCATACAGACTTGACTAGGTATAATTTGTGTGTGAGTGAGATACCATACAGACTTGCCTAGGTATAATTTGTGTGTGAGTGAGATGCCAAGGCATACTTTGTGTGTGAGTGAGATATCATACAGACTTGACTAGGTCTAATTTGTGCGAGTGAGATGCCTAGGTATAATTTGTGTGTGAGTGAGATACCATACAGACTTGCCTAGGTATAATTTGTGTGTGAGTGAGATATCATACAGACTTGACTAGGTATAATTTGTGTGTGAGTGAGATACCATACAGACTTGCCTAGGTATAATTTGTGTGTGAGTGAGATATCATACAGACTTGCCTAGGTATAATTTGGTGTGAGTGAGATACCATACAGACTTGCCTAGGTATAATTTGTGTGTGAGTGAGATATCATACAGACTTGCCTAGGTATAATTTGTGTGTGAGTGAGATATCATACAGACTTGACTAGGTATAATTTGTGTGTGAGTGAGATACCATACAGACTTGCCTAGGTATAATTTGTGTGTGAGTGAGATATCATACAGACTTGCCTAGGTATAATTTGTGTGTGAGTGAGATATCATACAGACTTGCCTAGGTATAATTTGTGTGTGAGTGAGATACCATACAGACTTGCCTAGGTATAATTTGTGTGTGAGTGAGATATCATACAGACTTGCCTAGGTATAATTTGTGTGTGAGTGAGATATCATACAGACTTGCCTAGGTATAATTTGTGTGTGAGTGAGATATCATACAGACTTGCCTAGGTATAATTTGTGTGTGAGTGAGATACCATACAGACTTGCCTAGGTATAATTTGTGTGTGAGTGAGATATCATACAGACTTGACTAGGTATAATTTGTGTGTGAGTGAGATACCATACAGACTTGCCTAGGTATAATTTGTGTGTGAGTGAGATATCATACAGACTTGACTAGGTATAATTTGTGCGAGAAAGATGCCTAGGTATAATTTGTGTGTGAGTGAGATATCATACAGACTTGCCTAGGTATAATTTGTGCGAGTGAGATGCCTAGGTATAATTTGTGTGTGAGTGAGATATCATACAGACTTGACTAGGTATAATTTTTGCGAGTGAGATGCCTAGGTATAATTTGTGTGTGAGTGAGATATCATACAGACTTGACTAGGTATAATTTGTGCGAGTGAGATGCCTAGGTATAATTTGTGTGAGTGAGATACCATACAGACTTGACTAGGTATAATTTGTGCGAGTGAGATGCCTAGGTATAATTTGTGTGAGTGAGATACCATACAGACTTGACTAGGTATAATTTGTGCGAGTGAGATGCCAAGGCATAATTTGTGTGTGAGTGAGATATCATACAGACTTGACTAGGTATAATTTGTGCGAGTGAGATGCCAAGGCATAGTTTGTGTGTGAGTGAGATATCATACAGACTTGCCTAGGTATAATTTGTGAGTGAGTGAGATATCATACAGACTTGCCTAGGTATAATTTGTGAGTGAGATATCATACAGACTTGCCTAGGTATAATTTGTGTGAGTGAGATACCATACAGACTTGCCTAGGTATAATTTGTGAGTGACATACCATACAGACTTGCCTAGGCATGATTTGTGTGTGAGCGATATTATACAGACTTGCCAAGGCATTATTTGTGAGTGAGATATCATACAGACTATTTGTGTGTGAGTGAAGAGCAACATAGACTTACCTAGACGTAATTTGTATGTAAATGAGATATCATTAGAACTTGCCTAGGAATAATTTGTGCGTGAGTGAAGAGCAACAGAGACTTACCAAGGCATAATTTGTATGTGAGTGAGATATCATAAAAACTTGCCTAGAAATAGTTTGGGTTAGTGAAGAGCAACAGAGACTTACCAAGGCATAATGTGAGTGAAGAGCAACAGAGACTTACCAAGGCATAATTTGTAAATAAGTGAAGGGCAATATATACTTACCAATGCATAATTTGTATGTGAGTGAAGAGCAACAGAGACTTACCAATGCATAATTCATATGTGAGTGAAAAGCAACAGAGACTTACCAAGGCATTATTTGTGTATGAGTGAAGAGCAATATATACTTACCAATGCATAATTTGTATGTGAGTGAAGAGCAAAAGACTTACGAAGGCGTAATTTGTATATGAGTAAAGAGCAACAGACGTACCAATGCATAATTTGTATGTGAGTGAAGAGCAACAGAGACTTACCAAGGCGTAATTTGTATGTGAGTGAAGAGCAACAGACTTACCAAGGCGTAATTTGTATATGAGTAAAGAGCAACAGACTTACCAATGCATAATTTGTATGTGAGTGAATAGCAACAGAGACTTACCAAGGTGTAATGTGTATGTGAGTGAAGAGCAACAGAGACTTACCAAGGCGTAATTTGTATGTGAGTGAAGAACAACAGACTTACCAAGGCGTAATTTGTATGTGAGCGAAGAGCAATATATACTTACTGTGCCCCAGATAAGCAGCGTATCTGCGTATTTCACTCAATTAAAATTGCCAAATACCCAATTAATTTCCCTGACATGCGTTCCAGATACGCAAGCAATTTCCTTTTCACTCAAACATTTTAATTTCCGATCGTATCGACAGTCAAAGTGTTCAAATGATTGATGGATTGATGTTTTCGTGCGTATTCCAATATTTAAAAAAAGCAGATTTTACTTCCAGTGTATATCTTGACTGGGATTTTACATAATTATCAATAAAATGGAGAACGCTTTATATTAATTGAATATGTACGCTATACCAGTCTATACTATTGTTTAGTCCTCTGGGCTCTTTCTTGTTTACTTTTGAAAGCGTTTGCATTGTGCAGACGATTAAAATGTCGAAACGGGGTCGTAAACCGACCGTTAAGAAACACTTCTAAAATTAACACATGTGATTAGTGTTTCTATGGAAATTAATCATTAATTAATCATGGACAAAACACTGCCATGAATAACAAGTCAATAAAGCTCACATAAAGATGGGTAAGTTACCAGGCTTGTTTTACATTTGATCCCCAAATCACCCTATTATTTTTGACAATTTGAAATTCACTCAATTATAATTTCATGAGTGAAATACCCAATAGGTCCAAAAGTTATCTGGGGCACTGACTTACCAAGGCGTAATTTGTGTGAGTGAAGAGCAACAGAGACTTACCAAGGCATAATGTGTATGTGAGTGAAGAGCAACAGAGACATACCAAGGCATAATGTGTATTTGAATGAAGAGCAACAGAGACTTACCAAGGCATAGTGTGTATGTGAGTGAAGAGCAACAGACTTACCACGGCGTAATTTGTATGTGAGTGAAGAGCAATATATACTTACCAATGCATAATTTGTATGTGAGTGAAGAGCAACAGAGACTTACAAATGCATAATTTGTATGTGAGTGAAGAGCAACAGACTAACCAAGGCGTAATTTGTATGTGAGTGAAGAGCAACGGGGACTTACCAAGGCATAATTTGTATGTGAGTGAAGAGCAACAGAGACTTACCAAGGCGTAATTTGTATGTGAGTGACACACTTACCAATGCATAATTTGTATGTGAGTGAAGAGCAACAGATTACCAATGCATAATTTGTATGTGAGTGAAGAGCAACAGACTTACCAATGCATAATTTGTATGTGAGTGAAGAGCAATAGAGACTTACCAATGCATAATTTGTAAGTGAAGAGGAACAGACTTACAAAGGCATAATTTGTATGTGAGTGAAGAGCAACAGACTTACCAATGCATAATTTGTATGCGAGTGAAGAGCAACAGACTTACCAATGCATAATTTGTATGTGAGTGAAGAGCAACAGACTTATCAAGGCGTAATTTGTGTGAGAGTGAAGAGCAACAGATACTTACCAAGGCATAATTTGCGTGTGAGTGGGGCAGCCACCACACTGTCTTATAGAGGTTAATGTACTGTAGACACATAACAATGAAACCAAATATATACAGCATCGCCTCAAATGAGATATTGCTGTCACCCGGTATATCTGGGATGTGTGCATGTTTAGGTAACACGGCCAATGTTGCCAACGGAACCATGTTGACATCTCTGTCATCTGGATGGCTAAAATGGAAAAATAAGGCAGTTATGAATAATGTCACTATCTTATTGTTTGTTTGTTGGCTATATATCGCAGCTCTGCTGGCCTAGCTTTTCCTAGCAAACAATAACAACAGTTGAGTAGAAGGCACGGGTGTCAAAGTGTTGAACACAAAGCATGATTAATAAGCTGTGACAACAGTGTTAAACAGTGTTGTTTTATTGTGAATAAGCTGTAAGAAATGGTTTTGACTGGGCTACTAAAACTAGAAAATTGTTCCCCAGAAAACTTGTCCTTGTCCTTGTCAAGTCCTTGTTTGCAGTACAGTGCAGACCTACGATGCCATTGCGTTCGGACACTGTGGTTTCTATAGGACCCTATATCTCATTTTTGTGTCGCCTGCAATGTGTTTATTTCAGCAAGGCGATCTAACTACTAACAATCTAACTACAAGTTTGAAGACAAGGGGTGTAATCCTTCATGAACTATGGAGCAAATTTCTTTTATAAACTGTAAACAAAAACAAGAGGTCAATGACCTTGAAGCTCTACGGATAGGTTTTTGATAGCTAGATCAGCATTCCTGTGAAGTTTTGAAGTTTCATGAAAATCCGTCAAGTAGTTTCAGAGGAGTAGTCGCTAGAAGTTTTCATTAAGAACTCTATGTAAACAAAGATGGCCGCTGGTGGCCATGTTTAACGTCAAATCAAAATAATTTTTGACAAGGATCGACATCATGTCATACTGATCATTTTAGAAAAAGTCCCAAATCAATATCACTTATAGTTTTCAAGAAGTAGTCGCTACAAACTTGTATTTTGAAAATCTATTTTTAGCCATGGCAGCCATCTTGAATTTCCGGCCAACCTGAAATTTTGCTAAGAACAATTAGACATCAAGAGCAACATTCCTGTGAAGTTTCATGAAAATCCGTCAAGTAGTTACAGAGGAGTAGTCGCTACAAGTTTTTACTAGATAACTCTATGTAAACAAAGATGGCCGCTGATAGCCATGTTTAACATCGAATAAAAACGATTTTTGACAAGGACCAACATCATGTCATGCTGATCATTTCAGAAAAAGTCCCATATCAATATCACTTACAGTTTTCAAGAAGTAGTCGCTAAAAACTTGATTTTTGAAAATCTATTTTTAGCCGTGGTGGACATCTTGAATTTCCGGCCGACCTGAAGTTTTGCTAGGATCAATTTGACATAAAGAGCAACATTCGTGTCAAGTTTCATGAAAATCCGTCAAGTAGTTTCAGAGATGTAGTCGCTACAACTTTTCATCATATAACTTTATGTAAACAAAGATGGCCGCTGGCAGCCATGTTTAACGTTGAATCAAAATAATTTTCAACAAGGATCAACATCATGTCATACTGATCTTTTTAGGAAAAGACGCATATCAATATCACTTATAGTTTTCAAGAAGTAGTCACTACAAACTTGTTTTTTGGAAATTTATTTTAAGCCGTGGCGGTCATCTTGAATTACCGGCCGACCTGAAATTTTGCTAAGATCAATTAGACATCAAGAGCAACATTCCTGTGAAGTTTCATGAAAATCCGTCAAGAAGTTTCAGAGGAGTAGTCGCTACAAGTTTTCATTATATAACTCTATGTAAACAAATACAGTGGCGGCCATGTTTAAAGTCGCACCAAAATAATTTTCGACAAGGATCAACATCATTCCATACTGATCATTTTAGAAAAAGTCCCTTATCAATATCATTTAAAGTTTTCAAGAAGTGCTCGCTACAAACTTGTTTTCTGAAAATCTATTTTTAGCTGTGGCGGCCATCCTGAATTTCCGATCAACCTGAAATGTTGCTAGGATCATTTAGACATCAAGAGCAACATTCCTGTGAAGATTCATGGAAATCCGTCGAGTAGTTTCAGAGAAGTAGTCGCTACAAGTTTTTACTAAATAACTCTATGTAAACAAAGATGGCCGCTGCAGCCATTTTTAACGTCAAATCAAAACGATTTTCGACAAGGACCAACATCATGTCATGCTGTTCATTTTAGAAAAGTCACATATCAATATCTCTTAGAGTTTTCAAGAAGTAGTCGCTACAAACTTGTTTCTTTAAAAATCTATTTTTAGATTTGGCAGCCATCTTGGATTTCATATCAACATGAATTTTTGCTAGGATCAACTAGACTTCATGGGCAACATTTCTGTAAAGTTTCATGAAAATCAGAGGAGTAGTCGCTACAAAAAAAGTTTACGGACAGACGGACGATGGCCACCGCACCACAGCATAAGCTCTGCTGATCTCTGATCAGTAGAGCTAAAAATAGATCAATAAAAGATTTATTTATTGTAAAATATTTATCATTACTAATCTATCTATCTATTTTCAGTTTAGTCAAACCCCTGTTGGGGACCTAGATTTCCGCGAGTCACCGACGAGAATGTTAGTAAGCGTATATTGAGCAAGATATTGTGAGATTCTACATGTATTTATCTCATAAACCCCATACAAGTTGATGATACAGCTGAAAGTTGCTCTGTGATGTCAGTTTACCTCGTCTGACACTGACCAGTGTTTTTTATGCTGTTGATTTAAGTTTTTCTGAATGAACTTTAATATTTTGTCTGAGAAAGCCTAGTTTTTGGTTTGTATTTTTGTGATTGAATCGATATGTTTATTCCTGGATAGGTCATATGATATTTCAACTCCTAGATATTTGGCTGATGAGACTGATTCTAGTTCTATATGTATTTTGAAGGAAGTAACGGGTGTTTATTACATTTTTGCATTTGCATTTAGTTATGTGTATGACTTGGCATTTAGAAGAGTTGAATTTCATGTCCCCATTTGGTTTCCCACTTTTCGAGCTGTTCTACTAGGTCATGTTGAAGATACTTGGAGTGGGAAGCACTTGAGAGAGAGAGATATATATGGCGGTATCATCTGCAAAGAGGCATACTTTAAAGAAGTTACATGCTCAGGTAGATCATTTATGTAGATTAGGAATAAGAAGGGTCCCAGTGGTGAGTACAGAGCCCTGAGGGACTCCGGAAGAAACAGGAATAGGATCGGACTGGGAGCCGTTTATTACAACCGACTGAAATCTATTGTTTAAGAAACATTTGACCCATGAAAGAATTTCCCCTCTTATGCCATAGAAATGGAGTTTATAGAGGAGCAGTTCATGGTTTACCATGTCGAAGGCTTTACTAAAGTCTAAAAGGATGTGGTCAACTGGACTCTTGAGATTTAGTACTTCTTAGCAATTCATCAACAAGCATAAGAAGTTGTGCTTGACAGGATCTTTTTTCCCTGAAACCATGCTGGAGTTCATAAAAGAGATTTGAATTATTGAAATGTTTAGTGATACTGGAAAAGACAATGTTCTCGAGAATCTTGCACAAAATACAGGTTAGAGAAATGGGGCGACTGTTCGCAGGAACAGTTTTGGGGCCCTTCTTAAAGGCAGGGGCAACATTTGCCATCTTCCATAAATCTGGAATAGTGCGGTTAAAGTTGTTGAGAAGTTTCTCAATACCAGCAGTGGATACCTGAATATCGGGCATTTTGGTGTTTGGGCTGTATGTTACCTGGGCCTTTGCTCCACCAGCATTTGATATCTCAATATCGGGCATTTGGGTTGTGTGTTTGGGCCTCCGCACCTGCATCGGTACTATTTTGGATTTTCATCTCACAGAGTTTTAAGAGACACAAGGGACTTCGAAGTGAAAAATGATTGAAATTGCTCACCGGGGACTTCGAGGTAAAAACAGATTGAAATTGCTCATTTAGAACTTGAGCTTTGTCCGAGTTTTCTTGATATGATTTGTTACACTTTTTTAATAATTCTATATTCCAGTAGTCTTGTTTTGAATATTTTAAAAGTGTATATAATTTCATAATGTTTGGTCTACTGTGTTTTTGTTCTGTTTCTGTGTCAATGTTTACATTTAGTTTGTCTTCTCAGTAGTTTTGATATGCTATTTTTGTGTTTTTACGACAGAGATGTTTCAAAATCAAGATAGCGCTTTTTGTTGCTATTATGTCCTGTTCGCTTGTATTCTTTGTCATGTTTCCTGTATAATCGTTTCAAGTCTACATGTACTTCAATCCAAGGTAATTTGTTTTTTGTTGATGCCGTTTTAGTTGGGATGAATTGTTCAGAAATAGAAAGACTGCCATGATTGGTCAACAGAGCAACGGTCATACATTTCAGATTCAAGCATCCGCTCATGGAAGCCAGTCATGTGAGCTTTGAAACCAGCTCAGTCCGCTACAGGGATATCGGATGTGGCTTTTGTGGTTTCATGCAAGCTGATATGTTAGTGTCAATAAGGACAGCATCGTGGTCACTAATGCCAGGTATAACACTGGCCCTATTTACTACTGTGGGATTACTGGTGAGGAATATGTCTAGAATATGATTTTCTCGTGTAGGGTCTTGGACTACCTGTCAGGGGTTCCACTAATTTTCAAATCAAGGAAGTTCAAACTTCCTTCATGTCAATTTTGGAAGTTCAAGGGAAAATTTAAGGAAGTTCACACTTAACGCGACATCACCGTTCGAATTAGTGTTTGTGTTAATAAAATTTAAATAACTATGCATAGTTCATGTTCTTTAAATGTGTTTTTAAAACATTTAAAGTACATAATTTATGGATATTTTTTAAATTTATTAAATTATTCATTAAATTAAAATATATTAAATAGCTTCATGTTTGTATTAAGTTTACTTTAAGTTTATTGAATTTATCATCATCATGATTCATCAATCATCATCATCATCATCATCATCAACAACAAAAATCATGGCCCTTTGAAGTGTTGTGTGTGTTAATACAATTTAAATAACTATGCATAGTTCATGTTCTTTAAATGTGTTTTTAAAACATTTAAAGTACATAATTTATGGATATTTATTAAACTGTATTAATTTAAATAGCTTCATGTTTGCATTAAGTTTCATTGAATGCATCATCATCATCTGTCTGACTGTCATCATCATTATCATAATTATCAACACTTTTCATTGTTTGAAGAACATTGTAGAAAATGAAAACAAAACTGTAGCATATTAACTTTTATTAAATAATTTTTTCTGATGTTGTTTTTATTATGAGTTGCTTATATAAATATCAATAAACATATATACACAGATGCTGAGCCTGATGTTGTTTTTATTATAGTAACAATAAACATATATACACAGTTGCTGATGTTGTTTTTATTATGAGTAGGAGTTGCTTATATTAATTACTTAGTAATGTTAAAGACCCTGTACAACAGTCTGCAGCAGTGACAACCCCTCCAGCCTTCCAATCGTACTTTCCTTCATCGGAACAAACTGACTCAGGTCGAGAGACTCTAACTGAAGCTGCTTACACAGCACACCAATCACAGAAAGAATATCAGCCAAGATTGCAGTGAATGCAGGGAACTTGTAATGAAGCACCTCTTTCAATAATCCAGTGGCTATCACATCCCCCACAGTGTTCTTTCCCTCATTTGACTGTAGATACATCACTATAGCACCATAGCACTGGTGAATAGTTTTCACGGCACTTTCCATGGCCAACCACCTGATGCTGATTGGGTCCTTGAGTTTGAGATGTGGCTCGTCCATGATAGTTTGCATAGCCTCTAGTTTGAACAATCGGACACCGGAGCCATTTACATGAATAAAGAGATTCTTCAGCGTGTCCTTGTAGGTTTTCAAGTATGGTATACCTTTAGCTGCATCTGAGCACGCTAGAGCCAGCCGGTGAGCAACACAGTGCACGTGTACCATGTAGGGAGCCTCTTTAGATAACAGAACTCCGACTCCTCCCTTTCTGCCGAACATAACTGAGGCACCATCACTACCAAGGCCAACGAAATTCTCTGTTGCTAATCCAATGCTCTTAAGCTTTGACAACACTTCACTCACAATTGTACACGCAGTACCATCCGGAATTCTCACATTACCAAGCAACTTTGTTTTAACCTCCAGATCTGAGGGACACACATATCTGATATATATCACTAGCTTTTTGTGCACAGACAAGTCGGTACTCTCGTCAACAGTTATTCCATAGTACTTGGTACTGTCCAACTCGCGTTTAATGTCTTCATCTAATACACGGACTAGACTCGACTGCACTTCTTGAATACTATCACTGTGAATATCACACACCTTGGGATCGACCCCACTAGCTTTCAAGTACCGCAACTGCTTGTTTACATCTGAATTTGGTCGATTCTCCGAAGCTACAAAATAAACAGTTCTGAATAAGTGAATCTCAGAATCAGACACGGTCGTTTTCAACTCTGATGTGTTGATTTCTTCTGCAACGTCGATTCTGTAGAGTTGTTTACGCATGTGATGGGCCTCAAGGGCATGACGATGGTCCTTTGAATCATTATGCTTGACTACAGTTGATTTCTGTAGATTGACAGCCCCTTCTTTAGTGAATGAATTCTGGCAATTTGCAGCTTGACACACTTTGCAGAACATACGCTTAGAGTCAGAATTGAACTCGAGCCAATCAAACTGGCGGAGCCAGGCTTCTTGGAACACTTTTGGTCTACTACTAGTATCCACCTTAGGTTTTTTAGCTGGCAGCTGTATTTCACAGGAACTTACAGTATGCGCGGGCGCAGCATCATTTTTATGTTTTTGAGTGACACCGAAATGCAATAGAGAACGTTGCGACATTTTGACGCTTATGACGGTCTAAACTAAAGCAGACCATATTTAACCCTTTCTTAAATTTACTCATATTTTTACTCATTTTCATAAATAAAAGATGTTCTATTATGCTTTAAAATTGCTTCTCGCCGTATACAAACAATCATATAAATCGGCAGCTAAGATTTTATTCAAAACAATTACTCGATCGTCAAACTGTTGCATCTTCATAATCAGCTAATGTCTCGTAATCCGTTTGCCATTCCTACCTTTCATAATTAGTCAATCAGTCACAACGTCAAAGTAAAAAATTGCGCTGAATGCAAACAATCGCAAACAATCATTATAAATCGGCAGCGTAATATTTTATTTAAAACAATTACACGTTCGGATAAGGTATCTGTAATAAACAAACGGGTGCATAAAACGAACCTGCCTTTCATAATTAGTCAATCGGTCACTAACGTCAAAGTAAAAATTCACGCTGAATGCAAACAATCGCAAACATTCATTATAAATCGGCAGCGTATTCCGTAATATTTTATTTAAAATAATTAGGTGCATAAAACAAACCTGCCAATCATAATTATTCAATCAGTCATCAATTAAACGTAATCCACTTTAATCCCATTAATTAATTGCCACACTTCTTTGAACCCAGAAGCGATGTTTGTTTACATATTACTTGACACAAATTACAATGACAATACACAATTCAATTTACACACGTGGCTAACCCCATAATAAAACTGGATCCATCCGGTTTCACCTGTCGAACGCTGTCACAGTAACACAGTGGGTGTTAATTTAATCGCTTTACAACTTGGCTGTGCAGCGTTTGGATGTAATTGGACCTGATGGGCGGAGCTATATCGGTGATATAACCAATTTGACACTGACAGCTGTACGCCCGCGGTAAAGAAAGTCGGCGTACATTGATTTTTTGGAAGTTCAGTGTACGTCTTTGATCTCAATTTTCGGCGTACAACTCAAATTTTCGGGCGTAATATACGGCCGTACGGCCATTAACGGAACCCCTGACCTGTGTGAGATTATTGTCAAACAAGATATCAATTAACTCTCTATAATATAAAGGGGATTTGGAAGCAATTCCCAGGATCATAATGAGCCAATTCATTTTCGGCATATTAAAATCGCCACCAATCCAAACAGTTGCTTTAGTATTTGTAGCCAATTCGACTGATTTTTTAAACTCGGCAAGACTGTCAGGATCGTGCTCCTTGGGCTTGTAGTATGCCCCTATCAATAGACCCTTACACCCAGAAATACTCATTTTAACCCATATATTCTAACAGTCAGTGCGGAGATCATTCGCTTCCTGTGCAATAATGCAATTCTTGACTGCAATAAATTCTCCACCACCAGTCTGTTTTTGTCTATCAAGTCTGAAGGGTGTATAACTCAAGTCTGGGTCGAAAATCTCATTATCATAATGTTTTGCTTTGAGCCAGGAATCTGTGCCAATACATTACATCTTCTAATAAGTTGTAAGTAATGTATTATCGTCAATTTTTCTTCCTATATCAATTATAAGAAGTATATTTCGCTAATTTTGTAGACTATTCCGGTATATTTCGGTATATTCCAGTAATTCTAATATTTTTTCTATGCACTGTTGTCTTTGTGTATGTGTCTTATTTATTCGCTGGTATTCATAATTTTGATAGAGCATCATCAAAAAAACTGACCGATCAGTGACCAGAAATAAGACATAACAAATACATTCTGGTAGGTGATAAACTCGGTCTTTATCCTTGATGTTCAACCAAGTTTACTGTTAAAATTAAGGTATCTACAGAGTGACTCTTTTAAAACCCTGCCTATTTCATGCACATTCATGCAAATTGATTCAATATATGTATCTTTTAAAATCAAAATATTGAAAATTATGATATTTTTACTCTGCCAAAGATTTTTATTTTACTATAGAACCTAAGGATAAAAAGCGAGTAATACACATTTTATCACCTACTGAAAATAAAATAAAATCCCAACATCTCTGCAATGCAAAATTATGAATTTTTATTGGGACAAATGCTCAGCAATATGCATGTTTCAGTGATGTTCATCACCATGATCTTTTGTCATAACGATGCTCCACCGATACTACCCTAGGTGCAATATTGTCTACTCACAGCTTACACATTGGAAAACCTACATCTAACGACAGTAACCGGTGGTTACCAATGGCTACAGATGGTGCTTTAGGGAATCGATGGGAGAACCCTGAACGCACTCATTGAGGTCCATATTAAGGAGACATATGGCGTTTCCATAAGTTTACACACTAACCCCTTGGCCATAATGGTAGGGTACGGCTAAAGGTATAACATATTAGACGCCCATCCTTAGGTCCCCAGCTAGTGTGTTAAAATACACGCTTAATGCTCTTTTGAAATGTTTCGTATTGGCGAGCATCAACAGTTACATAGTCTCAACTGCATATGCAGTTACATAGAACGTCAGAATAATAATAAAAAAAACTGCATAGGAGCCAATTTATTAGGCTAGCAGGAAAAGAAAGTCGGAAAATCTTGAAAAGTAAACTGTCCGTCAACAATTACCAGGATCCTTGTGGTTTATTTCCTGACTGATATGGAGAAGCTGTTTGAAGCCTCGACAAAAGTCTTCGACCGGATGGCATCATCGAACAAATTTGCCATTAAACTATCACAAACAGATGTTAAAATTGGAATTTGACAATTCAGCTTAATTTATGCGTGAGATATTTACTACGACACCGTTTGTGTGTCCGGTGTTCATTCTAACTTCAAAAGTCGTATAATTTACAATTTATTTATTATCAATTTCACGTAAGAAAAATAAGAATTATGCATTCTGAAGATGATTTATTTCACGATATCATCATGTCGGAAGAAATGTAAGTTTGAAACAAATATTTGTAGAGTTTGTTACACCTGGGAAATTCAGTTTAATCATGAAAAAGTCGACGAGATGTGCTAAAAGTTCACACGGTGTTGATGTAAAAAGGTCCAAGATGAAAATGCGACTTAAAATACTAAGCCACCTCGCATAGCTGTCAAGATCTAGTGAAAGTCAAGAATGAGATGGGGTTCTAAGTGGCGGTTCTCCCTTGCTAAGGGAGTCAGTAATGAAGCCCACATGAAGCCTGAATGGTCTGTGGTTGAATTTTATGAAATTTAGCTTATGATTGATTGATTGATTCATTTAAGCTGTTCCTTGCTTGAGCACAGTATTGTGAAAGTATGGTATTCCTCTGAGGGGATGTAAAGCCGTCGGTCCCATATTGCGATCACTATTGGCACGCTTTTAAAATACTTTGCTGAACTTACTTATAAATGTTAATTAATTTAGTGAATCGTGCCTATTAACTTTTCTTGGAGCTGCTCACTATACTTAAGAAAGTGTATAGTAGTATATGAAGATGGGTAGATGGACAGTACAGGACACCAGGAGCGAAAGTAGTCATGTGTGTGAGGCGGGGTTAAGTTTCCAAATACGGAACAAGATCACACGAGAGCGGCGATGTAAGTACCAAAAATGTCTGAAATTGTCGAGTGGGTTTGCAAAAACAAACCAGTACTCCATAACTAGATCAGCGCGATCTTCTCTTTGGTGAGTTGTGGGGTCATTATGGGCCCTACCTATGAATCTAAGCCAGGGATTCATACTGACATAAGAGCCATGATTCTCATGTCTAATCTCTACCCATGCCTGTCATTGGTCTCAATAATGTTCCAGAATACATTGAACTTTATAGATGATTTCATGTCCTTTGTTAAAGCTTGAGTTTATGATGTATTTATTTAGAAGCCAGAGACATGGATACGAGGAAGGCACACTTGCAGGAAGGCTGGCCGGGATCCAGGAGGGAAACAGGCTTGGCTGGGAGAAAGGAGCTGGAATAGGATCAGAGGTAAAACCGTTAATTCATTGCTATTAATCTGAGATAACTGTTTTAGTATTTTAACATTTATATCTATATAATAAAGAGTTGTCGTATACGGTCTTTTGTAATAAAATAATCTTTATTTAAAATTGACATTTATACAATTTAATTTAAGCTAATTTGAGCTTTTGAACCCATTGATTGCTGCATGTTGTGGCCTTATTGTGGGAGGAAACCAGAGTACACAGAGAAAAAATACATCCGTTTGATTTGGTGAACATCATACTATCTCACATACTTCCCCGTCCAGGATTCGAACCCAGGTGGCATTGGTGGGAAGTGAGCATGCTATGCACTGAGTTTATCATCTTTAGCTGCTTTGGATTTTCTTTAGCCTATAGCTATTTGGCTAATGTTTAGCACTTGTCTAGAAAACTCAAGATCCGTCACCCCCAAAGGGTGATAGCTCTACTTTTTAAAAACATTTACGAGATTGTGATTAATAATACTGCTGGTATATGTATAGTACTATTATATTGCACAGATTGGATTCTATGCTGGATTTGCCCAGGAATTGCTGGATGAACTTCAGAGAGATGCTGAATCCAAACCAAGGTAAATCTCCACTACTATTTCTTATATGCTCATAGTCAGTTCAAAAGCCCTTGAGGGCTTATGTTATTTTGTTGTATGTGTCTTGCCGACTTTAAATAAAATTTATCTTACCTTATCTTATCTTATCTTAGATGATGACACTGGTTAATGCAATATTATTTTTCTTCATTTCTACAAGCTTCGAAATTTCCAGTGGTTTAAAATGTTTCACTTTTATTGACCATTTGTCTAATCATTTGTCTACCCACTAAGCTTCATGCAATACAGCCTGCATGTGAACATATTTTGAATGGGATATTTGGAGGAGATCTAGAAAAGTGATTGGTTCAAATACAAATGAAAACCTTCATAATGGGCTTTAGTTCCATATGAAATACGCCGCATGCTGCCTTCCGCTTAATTAGTGTTAATGAAAATGTTCGGTCTCGAAAGCTCAACGACTCCGCTGTGTTTTGCTGCTTAATCATTAATATGAATTTAAATGGGGATTTATATTTGCTACATATTCTTCAAAAAAGTGTACTTCTATCACAAAACAAGAATGATTATTAATTATTAATGATTTATACTATAAAACTAGCCAAGTCTTCTAGTTTTCCAAACCAAAATATTTCATTAACAATTATTAAATCGTATGGATAATGGATCCTAGTTTAGCGCACACATCGCCTCCAGTCCCTTAAACACCCCAGGTATCCGTATAATATGAACGCGGGTCGGATAAGGCCATACGCGGGTACAGGAAAGACGCGCCACAGTATATGTACGCTCAATATTTGTCAATTATATAAATATTATATTCGTTATATAATTAGTTTTTGCTTTGTTATATTCCCTGAATATTTTTCTTCACATCCATATCTTATGTTTTTCATTTTAGTATTGTTTTAAGCAATTTTATCCGTTCCGAACTAGGCGGATTGGAAAAATCTGTGTCAACAATTGACATTTCGTCGATTTTTCAATTATACAGTAATTTTGACACGATAATGACATGCACATGTAAAACATTCATTATGTTAGTCATTTTGTCTTTATTTGATCCCTTAATACTAACTAAGGGTTTTTAATCTGGCGTTTTGTGAGAGAGGGGTCCCAGAAAGTGGATAAGTCTTACGACGGCTAAACATTTGTTCGGATAAGGTCAAACGAAGACTATGGGTAAGTATGAAAGCGGGCGTTTATAACAGCACAAATGCATTTGTTTTCTTATTCGATACCCCTGTAAGCTTCTAGCTTCTTAGATTCTTACAAATAGTGTTTTCCCTTACTTGATGGCATACTTTCCTAGTACTTTGCTGGTACTTAAAGGCAGTGCGGTTGAAAACCCCGGGACGTGACCCCACCGGGAATAAGTAATACTAATGCTTTCAGATAGAACATCTGTAATAAAAGGAATTCGGAATTGTAAGCTAAAATCTCGGCATATCCACACATATTCGGTTATATTTTTCAACAAATGTAATTGTGTTAGCGCATCGGGGGCTGGCTTTCCCAAGTGAATAGCGCGTTGGACTTGTAAATGGCCCAGGGTTCAAGCCTGGCCGTGGTCACTGACTTTCGTCGGTGTGTTCTTGTGCAAGAAACTTTCCCTCAGCCTCGTCCGTCGGACGGGGATGTTAACAAACGGTTCAGTTTCAGTCTATCCTCCGAGCATTGGAAGCTTTGGAATCTATTCGATAGTAAGTGTAGGGCAGGTTTCCGCATTCCTATGTATCCTTCCCCTCTCTCTGGCAGTGGGTAGCGCGGCAGATTTGTAACCGGAAGCCTCGGGTTCAATCCTCCGTGGTGTCACTGAGTTTCGTCGGTGTGTTCTTGGGCAAGACATTTTCCCTTAGCCTCGTCCGTCGGATGGGAACGTAAACCAGGCGGTCCCGTGTATCGGTCTATCCTCCGAACACGTTAAAGAACCATAGGAATCTATTCGCTAATAAGAGTAAGGCAGGGTTCCCGGATTCCTATGTATCCTTCCCCTCTCTCTGGGGCGGCTCTAAATAACCTATACTGTGTCGATGAGCCAATAAACAACATTCAATTCAATCAATTGTAAGCGCATCAGAACAATGTTACTTTAATTGGCACCGAGACTATTCGAGCCAAAGATTTATCAATAGGCAGTTGTGCTCGCGCCCAATACATAATTGTTATTGAAATAAATAAGGTGCATGAATATTGTTAGGAACTGAGTAGGTTACATATATACTTGTTCTCATAAATTACACGATTACTCCCCTTTGTTAATTTTCATCACTGCGTCTTTTTGTAAACATTTTAAAAGATTAATTATTGAGATAAGTAAGTTAATATTTATATTTTACATTTTTATCGGTGAAAGATTGAGATTTCTCAGTGAAAAAAACTTTACTCATTAAACATTACTCACTCGCATACGGTCGTTCGTGAAAAAAAACCACACGTCTACCATCTCATGAATCGATCCCAGCAGTTAAGTAATCTCTATATCTTAGTATGTTCACTGCTCATAATGGATTTTTTTATCAAACAGAACAAGCAAGGTTTTACGCAAGCGTAAAATAGCTGCCGAGAGAAAATTATTATTTCTGGGTAGGAACTGGGAACAAATTTTAACATAATAACAGACCAATTCACGAGTGTTAAAACAATATTCAAAAAAAGAGTTGTCACGGAGACGTAAACACGCCATGACCGTTTTTTTTACCAGACACTTTCTTCCCAATGTGCTACGCGAATCCTTGACATGCCTTACAAATTGATTACATAAATTATTCACCTTTGTAGCACGACGTGCTAAAGTACACATCAGCACAGAAATAAAATTACTCACATGTGTAATTATAAGAGTGCGTTATCAAAGTGAAAAAACTCAAAGAAACTATTCATTACTACTTTACCATGTGCAATATCTGGTGGGTGCAAGGTTTGGGAGCATTGCAAGTTTGTTGTAATTAACATTTCATTAAAATTACTCTTGAGGTTGTCTTCGTGAGGTATATTTTCCAAGTGACGTCATGTAACGCGGCGCTTTCAACGGATGAAATATACCCGGGGAATTAATGGAACAGCTGTATTTTATCGTAGAATAACATACAGTTGTCTCTCTTCTTTGGGTATATGAAAGGATGCACAGGTCCTGTTAATATATAATATAATGAAAGGATATTATTAAGATTATAAATTAAAGAGGCTGTTCATATTCTCAAGAAAATAACATACGCCAGAAAAATATATTATATACTAGAACTTAATTATAACTAGTTATTTTCGATAACATATTAAATCTTTCAGTGCAGAAGTAGCCTCTATATCACTTGTACTGAAAGTATATAATACACTGTATAAAAAACCTAGTTAGACGTGGTTTTGTTGCAAAATTTAGCTTAAATTCCCTGTTCTGATGAAGCTACAAAATAAAAGAGCTATATTTCTGAAATGCATTGGTACTTATCCTTCAATTTTACTACATAACGTTGGTACTTATCTATGGCCGTCGTAAGACTTATCTACTTTCTTTGAACCCACCCTCACAAAACGCCAGATTAAAAACCCTAAGTTAGTATTAAGGGACCAAATAGAGATAAAATGACTAACATAATGAATGTTTTACATGTGCATGTCCTTATTATCGTGTCAAAATTACTGTATAATTGAAAAATCGACGAAATGTCAGTTGTTGACACGGATTTTCCCGATCCGCCCAGTTCAAAACGGATAAAATTTGCCTAAAACACTTTAAAATGAAAAACATAAGATATGGATGCGAAGAAAAATATTCAGGGAATCTAACAAAGCAAAAACTAATTATATAACGAATATAATATTTAAATAAATGACAAATATTGAGCTTACATGTAATGTGGCGCGTCTTTCCCGTACCCGCGTATGGCCTTATCCAACCCGCGTTCATATTATACGGATACCGGGGGTGTTAAAGGGACATACAGCAATCTTGAAGTATTTGAAATGGGTGTCTTGATTTATATATCCAGTATCATTTTTACTTTTACCCTGGTTACATTTAAATAAATAAAATTTTAAGTATTCACTATTTCGACTTATTATACTACAAGTTTTAGTATATTACTGGTGCAATAATATCAAAAGTTAATAATATTCAAAAACAAATGGCTTAATACAATTCTTATAATTAACATTAATGATTGAACAAATGCAATTTATGTAAAAAAACTAACCGGACGCCGCTAGTTTTTAAAAAATCAAGATTGTCATGTG
This sequence comes from Cyrtodaria siliqua, assembly GCA_037043455.1. Lineage (NCBI taxonomy): Eukaryota > Metazoa > Mollusca > Bivalvia > Adapedonta > Hiatellidae > Cyrtodaria > Cyrtodaria siliqua. The sequence goes on from JAWPHD010003571.1 coordinate 89,467, forward strand.
TCCCTTTAAACCCTTATTGAATCAAATACATGTAGTGCCGTATCATCTATTGTAACCTTTTTACCTGCATAAACTGAAAAATTGCTATGATCAGAACAGTATTGAATTGGGGTTTTAAGGCGCACCAACACAAGAAAGGTTATATGGTGCCAAACAGGGATGAACATGCCACGCGCATCCTCCATTTACATCTAGATAAAATATGGAGAATGGGCCTAGAACCTTCTAACCTGCAGAACTGCAGAGTTACTGCAAATTCTATTGTAGACACTCCATTTACGATGGAGCCACGTTTCCACATTTGCATATGCGGTGTCATGAAGAAAACCTTGAATGAGCATGATAAAAAAACTGACAAAATGAACATCCTATCCATCTGCCTCTAGCGGGATTTGCAGTGGCTGTATTCTACCCCGGTAACCATAACAGCACAAACTTTGAAAGCTCCATCAATATTTGCATATTCCACAGTAGAGCTATTCCATTAAAACGTACCCGGACCCCAGGAAGGCAATTTAATATAACATCTATGGGTGAACCCTATTTTCTGAAATTGGTTCTTTAAACTCAATTTTGCATCTATGGGTAGGTGTTCAATTTCAGAAGTGCCTTCCTGGGGTCCCACGTATGTGTTAATGGAATAAACCATGTATAACCAGTGTAAATGTAATTAAACCAATAGAGAATTAAAAGCACAAAGTAATTATATTTGCTTAATTGTGTTTCCAGAGCAATAAAATCGCTGGAGAGACTGGTGACTTTAGTGAAGGAGTTTCCACTCACCGAGCCCCTGAATCCAGAGCTACAGTTAAAACTGGCGGAAATTCGCACCAAGTTTAAACAAGTGTGTAATTTTACCTCTCCACATTCTAGTAAACTCAAATGTTCAAGCTTTCTTACTTTAATGGTTACCTCCTTTGATTATTTAGCCCTTGTGGGTCAGTGTTATGGAAACAATGGGCAGTTGTTCTGAAATTTGTGAATACAATATCATGGGCTCCAGGCAACATTCTATCCCATAAGTCATGCACCAGCTGAAGGGATTTATAAATTTGGTGTTTTACGTCATTTTAGCATATTTTAGGCGAAATAAGGCAGTCGATTTTTTGTGTCAGAGTTGGCGCGCCAACCACCCACTTATTCCTGGGTAAGCTGCCAGTGGGATTCGAACCCGACGTTGTTAACACTCGGCCACAGAAGCGCTGTATTTATAAATTAAAACAAACTTATATAATTACGGAATATCCGACCCAAACCATGGTTATTATAGCTCAGTGATCTCATAAGATACAAAACTCATTTCCATTGTTTTCATTAGGTGTCTTCCATACTGGGCATAAAGGCAGAGAAGTCCAGCAGTTCTGAGGAGAGTAAAGGAATATCGTTCTGAAATAGTGACATCAGGATACAGACCGATACAACAGACTCCCCACTAACCTGGGTAAGTGTACGTTACTATAGTTGATTCTTTCATGAATATTGAATTGAATTGAATTGTGGTTTTAAGGCGCACTAACACATGAAAGGTTATATGGCACCTAACAGGAATGAACATGCCAGGCTCATTCTCCATGTACATCGAGATAAAATACGGAGAACGGGCCTAGAACCTTCTCACCCTGAACTGCAGAGTTGCTTCAAGTTCTATTGTAGACACTCCAGTTACGCTGGAGCGACGTTATAGTTTTTATGCCACTGCTCTAATGATATGAGCGAGATGGCACCTGAAACAATGCAGAGGTCTCTTTCATGAATATGATTATTAGTAACACACACAGTTTAGTGTTTATGTTTATCACAGGCGTAATAACAAATAGGAAGGAAACTGAGATGTATCTAAATTTCAGGTGACATAGCAGAAATTTCACAAAATATTGCCAGACTTTAAACACACATATCATGAAGAGTTTTTATGCATATACGTTTTATTTATGTCAAAACCCATCACAAATTTATTTCTCTTTCTAATGGTGGTATTTTCCTTACTTTACCGCATGAATTATTTCTGTTCTTTTAAGGTTATCGAGCCTGACTGGTCATGATTTGGGGTAGCTGGCACAACAGTACCGAAAGATGGATGTGATCCTTCAGAAAGATTCATAGTTCCGTGTTCAAGTCCTACATGGATAATCTGTCTGTAAAACAGCAACATTATTTTGACGGGAGCGCATCAAATGTTTCCTTCGACATATTCGGAATACATAATTCCGATCTGCCGATAAGGCTAACATCCACCAGAGATTTGAGCTAATAAAAAATAAATTGAATTGGGTTTTAAGGCATACCAACACATGAAAGGTTATAAGGCGCCTAACAGAAATAAAAAATAAAACAAGTGTAACATGTAAGAAAAGCACAGGTAGTGAAAAACAAGAAATCTAAAATACAATGAAACACATGGTCAATGTTTGTGGGACTTGACCAATTGACTAGAGAAGGAGGAACTAGAAATTGAATATATAAATATTCCATATATGCTCATTTAGAACTATAATGTCATGTTTCAACAGAACATTCTGATGATCATATATTTCTTGTTTATCATCCGATTTTGATAATTTTTTCTAGTCTTTCAGAATGCTCAATAATAAAGATTGTTCGGCTGTGTGGCTACATTCCATTTAACTGTGTCCATATCCTTTGATGGATTTGTCTTAAACTGACATGTCACTGTTTGTATATATACTGTCAGAAAAGAAAAAGAAACGTGACACAGGAATTGTTGCTATATATTGTATAATTTTATACTGCACACTTAATTCCATGGAAATCCCAAGATGTTTTGTAAAAAAAATGTTGCAGTAAGAGAAAGTACACAACTGTGATGTTTTAATCACAGTACACGTAACTAGAAATTCATAAATGTTGAAGTTTCTCTTTGAAAAATTGAGCCAGTTCAGTACTGTATTGAACGTAAAGAGTTTGCAAAATTTTGCATCCTATTAAGGTTTGCTCACATGCTTGAGCCAAACACGTGAAACTTTGCAGGAGTACTATTTGCTGTGTTACATGTTGTTTTAGTATTTTTTCCGAAAGGACAGATCTTACATAGCCATTTACCATTAGATTTACAGCAGCATATTGTACATACAATATATAGCGGAAATTCCCGTGTCGTGTTTCTTTTTGCTTTCAGTATTCATTGTAAACTACAATGAAGCATATGTTTGTGAGGACTTGACCTTGGTCTATAGTGGGAGGAGCTTGACCTTGGTCTATAGTGGGAGGAGCTTGAAATTGAATGTCGGATTATCAATTTGTGATATTTACAAGAGTGAGTTGGTAATACAAGGTCGATAGTATTAATGCATTCTACTGTTGTATCTAGTACTTTTTTAGACTGGAACTATCACTGAAGGTGATGAATACCCTCGCTCAAATTCTAAGACAAATGTGTTATGTGTATATGAAGTTTGGAAACAACCCATTTAAAAGTGGTTGAGGAATGCAAGTAATAAAAATGTATTGTGGACTCGACGCGTTGCGGCAACAATGTGTTACATGATGGGACATGATGGGACATGATGGGACATTACGGACGCTTTGTTTCCTAGTTAGCTGCCACTTCACTTTCTGAAAGCAGGGGTATACATATTGTGTATTAAATGTGAACAAAAGCTAAGCTTTGAGCTGTCATTTGCCCAGGATCTGTTGCTTGCATATATTGGGGGAAAAAAGTGATAAATAAGGTCTTGATATCTTCCATTTTGGATAGTGAAGAAAGAACACAAAAATAAATTTAACATTGTTTATTGTTTAATTCAATTGACTTTTACACTTTACAATACTGTCAACAATTTACATATTTATATACAAAATACCTCCTTGAACCATGACAATGAGAACTGTGTTGCCCAAACTAATGGTAATGCGGGTATGTATACCCACTGATTGTGTGCAATTATGCTCGTATTTCAACTGATTTATATTGCCAATCCAAGAGATGTGTATGATAATAATAGTTTTCAGTCAACACTCTCGGGTTGTATAGCAGGTAGACAACCTTGAAATGTGTGAAGGATACAATAACTACTTTTATATGAGCTGGATTTGAGTCCAAGCAAGAGACCGGTCTGTAAGTACAACATAATATCATATTTCTCTAAACGTAGAACCAGGGCACCAAGCATTATTTTATTTTTATTAGAGTTAGAAGCAGTTCCTGTCAGATTGTATACCGCAAACTGAGCCTCAAACATCATTCACACTAAATCTAAATTTTTCTTTTACAAACAAACTATCTCTGAAAGTTATTCTAAGTCAAAGAAAGGGCCATAATTCTGTAATAAATTAGGTTATCAACCATGGGTGATGTAGAGTGACATAAGGTCATCAGTTATGAGTATATGAAGTTTGAGAACAACCCATTCAAAACTGAGATATACTAGTAATAAAAAAGTATTAAAAAAGTGTTACGCGGCATGACAGAACAAAAATGTGTTACATGACAGAACTGTGAAAGCGGTGGTATAAAGATCGAAAACTTATTGGATTTCTATGATGGTAAGATTTCTAAAAAAAAAGTGGGGATGCTTCTACTAGTGGAGGAACTATTATTTAAAATGCGGTTTAAAATACTTTACAGACCATCAAGTACTGTGGTCCAATAACCATTTTGTTGTAATCGGCACTCGATCTTCAATAAACAGACACTGTTATACATGTCCATATCTCTTGTGTTGTGCAGATGTGTTCCAGTGGACTACATGTCTTAAAGGAGGTCTATGCTGAAAAACAAGCGTGTACTGTTACTATTGTTTTGATGATGGTCTTTTCATAAGCATATGAAGGATGGACTCTCCAATAATGTGCCATTCTGTCATTCAAGTGCATTTATCCTGGAAAAGCCGCATCACTGCAGATATGCATGTTCGAACAAAGTTAATAACTCAAAATACTTTAAAAACAACACAAATATGTGCATTCATTGTTATAGACACAGTTTCAAATATATACTGAACCAAGCGGCTAACACACCAGTAGACAATACCTTTAATGTATGAACTTATTATATACCGACTGGTTCCGTTGGAGACAGGTGATTTGAATGATTTTTTTTTAAATTACAATTGTTATTGACAAGATCTTTGTCTCAATCAGAATGAAATTTGTTTTGATACATTGATTGTTATTATTGAGATATTAAAGGTATTGTCTACTGGTGCGTTAGCTGTTTGGTTCAGTATATATAAACTACTAAACTATGTAAAATTAACCTGTGTATTCTCCTTCGTCATATGCATTCTCACATTCACTCTTACCTTCATCTGTACAACCAGATTATCAGCATTTATATACTTCAGACCTGCATACAAGTTGACACAACTTGCCCAAATCTTTATTGATAAAGAATTCTTACTATGTCACGGGAACATAGCGTAACCATATTTAAATATACTGGTGAAGGGCAGATAACTATAATACAGTACATTGGAAATCCAGTCTGTGAAATACCACTTCACCGTTTGACAGTGAATGACCATGAACTTGCAATTCTTAAAAATAAATGTTTTAAAAGGAAATCTAAATCATAATTCATGTTCCCCTAATGCCCAAAGACCGTATTTGTGTGCAGAAACACCAAATTTAATCTTAGTGTCTGACCATACTGGTACAGTTATGAAAACTGCTTAAAATTACTAGCAAAATCAGCATATTTTGTAGCAAGTAATATACAGTTCTACAGAACATTGCATGTCTTTCCTGCCAATAGTACTTTTTGTATTAAATAATAAACTAGAACTATCACTGAAGGTGATGAATTAACTCTCTTAAAATTAAGTAAAACAAAGGGCCATAATTGTGTAATGAAGTAGGCAATCAACAATGGGTGATGTAGAGGGACATAATGTTATCAGTTGTTACGTGTATATGAGGTTTGGGAACAGCAAATTCAAAACTGTTTGACGAATGCAAGTAATAAAAATGTGTTACGCGACTGGACAGGACAGGACAAAACAAAACAAACGGGATGTTACACTTTGTAAAAGCGAGGGTATAATTATTAATATGGTACAGAACATATTACAGAAGCAATGCAAGTTACTGAAGACAAAATGTTAATTGTTAATTCTGTTTTATTCTATAACAAATCACTCAAAATAAGGGCAGGTAAGTATGCAATGTAGGTGTCAAACTTATGTTGCCACAGGTGCTGCCTGTGCACCAAGGGCAGATAACTATGTATTGTAGATGCCAGAGTACATATATGCAATGTGAAATAATGGTAAGCTTGGCCTACATTTTGTCAATATGAATACATGTACTTGACTTGGTTTCAATCCATCCAAGTTCTTCAAAAGTAAATGTATTGATCAGAAACACAATTCATAGACAAACAAGGGACACAACTCTGATTGATTAAAGGTACTGTAGGCGATCTGGTAGTCAATTCAAATACAATTGAAACATGAGGGTCATGATGTTCTTTGTTTATGAAATGTACATAAACATTATAATAAGCCATATGTTGTCTTCATTTTTTAATCGTTATGAAAATGTTTTGTCTGGAAAACATGACTCCGCTAGTTTTTGTTGTTGAATCAAATATCAATTCATACGGGGTTTATATTACCTGATAACAATATCTCACTCCTAACTGAAGTTATTGCCTGGAAACAATTTCTGTATTTAGTACCATAACAGTTACATGACCTTGACCTAGTTACCTCAAATGCAATCCCACACTTCATTTCCATATATTGCAATCACTTACCCCTCACCGCTGTAGGTTCGATCCCTCAGGGGCCTAGGAATCTTTATGTGAGGAAGCTATCCAGCTGGCTTGTGGAACGTCGGTGGTTCTATCCAGGTGCCTGCCCCTGCACGAAAATTGCCCGGAGGGGCATCTGGGGTCTTCCTCCACCAGTGGAAGCTGGAAAGTCGCCATATGACCTTAGCTGTTGGTGCGACTATAAAATCCAATTCAATTCAATTCATTTCCATATAAGCTACCTACAAGGCACGTATCATTGCAATATCTCATTCCTAACTCAAGCGATAGCCCATAAACCCATAAACCCATAAAAAAATAAATAGTGATCTTAATTCCAGTGACGTCAAATGCAAGTCCAGGCTTCCTTTCCATATCAGATACCTGCACACCTAGTTTTGATTCAATACCTTATTCCTTAACTTTATTCCTAACTAAAGTTATTGCCCAGGAACCATTTTTCTATTTTTAGAAACATTGATCTTGACCCCAGTGACCTCAAATGCAATCCCAAGCTTCCTTTCCATATAAGCTACCTACATAGCAAGCTTCTTCACAATATCTCATTGCTAACTAAAGTTATTAAGCACAAACCCATGATGCCACCTGCCAAATGACATTACCAGTCTAATAAACAGACTTTTCTAAAGGAGAACCTGGTTAGCCGAATTAAAGTTTCCCGAACAAACCGTTTCTTTAACGATATTTAAATCCATTTTTTTATGGGACCTAGTTTATATGTACTTTGAATACACAGTTGAAATGCATTATGATGGTTTTACTCGTATTTGGTTTGACTCCCATTATTATACCCCCGCTTTCACAAAGTGAAGTGGGGGCTATATAGGAATCGCGCAGTCCGTAACATATTTTTATTACTTGCATTCCTCAAACAGTTTTAAATGGGTTGTTCCCAAACTTCATATACACATAACAACTGATGATCTTATGTCCCTCTACATCACCCATTGTTGATTGCGTAATTTATTACAGAATTATGGCCCTTTGTTTGACTTGGAATTTAAGTGGGGGTATTCATCACCTTCAGTGATAGGTCTAGTTATTCTAGCCCTTTAAAAACATTTTGTCACAGGACCTTTACTGATATTAATCTTTTTAGCTGGATGGCAAGCAAATCCAGGCTTGTGGTGGGTGATTTCCCCACTCAGTATCTTACTATCAAATAGATTTCTTTGGTTCTTTAACATGCTCGGAGTATAAACTTTGATACAGGAGATTACCTGGTCAACATCCTACAGTTAGGGGAAGTGACTTGCCCAAGGATTTTTTTTTGAATGGTGTTTTACATCATTTTCAACACGTAAGGTAATATGTGACGGTTGATTTTTTTATGGTGGAGGCAGACCACCCACTTTTCCTGGGTAGAACCAGTACTGTACACCTCCCACCATCTGTAAGAATCGACACTTCATCACTTACAAGTCGAGCTCACGGTGGGATTCGAAACTAGCGGTGAGAGGCGAAAAGGTTTACAACGCAACGTCGTTAACCCCTTAAATAATACACGTCAATGCATAACACTAATTTGATAGCTGCCAATTCAAGAAACCAGCACATTTGACTGATCGCAGCAGAGTACCTAGTAAGAATAGGGACACTGCTGACTATTATCCTGGAAGAGGGGTAAAACCCCCTGAATTCGTGTTTAATTTGTCATTTCTGTCATGTTTGTTAACGGTCTTTATCATCATCCCTGCATTGTTCCAGGTTCTACTCGAGTGGTGGCAGAAAACAATGAGTGTGGCTCCACCGAAAAATGGAGTGTTTACAATAGAAACGAGTGTTTACAACAGAAACTCTGCACTTTTGCAGTTGAGAAGGTTCTAGGCCCATTCTGCGTTTTTTTATCTTTATACAGTGGAGGCCATATTACCTTTTTGTGTTGGTTCGCCGTAAAATCCAATTTACACCACTGTATTAAATGAAATAAGTTGAATGGTAACTTTTATAATTTTCAGCACATTTTAGGCTATATGACGGTCAGTTTTTTCGTGGTCTAGGCAGAACCATTTCTGGGTAGAACCATTACTGGTTGCGTTCAGGGTTCTCCCATTGGTAACCAGCATTGGTTACCAATGGCCAACGACGGTAGCATATGGTTATCAATGGGTACCGATGTTACAATTGGTAACCAATCAACGGATATGGGTAGTATATGGTACCAATGGCAGTACAAGTTTACCTTTGGTTACCTATATTTTAGCAAAATGGCTAGGCAGGGGATACCTGTCGTTTTTCAAACTTCAAAACCGGACAATTGAGTTTGAAGACATCGTACGTCTTATTATTCACTTGCAGTTTTATTGGGATTAAATTACTAGCAATACGCGTTTTGTTGATGACGTTCGTCGCCGTTTTGAACTTATGTCATAACGAGGCCACTGATGCTACCTCAGGTCTGGAACCAACAACTAACGACGGCACCCAATGGTTACCGATGGTTGCCTATGGCTACTGATGGCGCCTTCGGTAACCGATGGGAAAAGCCTGAAACCACCCACCATCAATAAGAATGGACATTTTATCACTTGAAGTCGAGCTCCCAGTGGGATTGAACCCGTAGAGGTGATAAGACGAGAAGGTTTCAAATGCAGCGTCTTACCATCCCAGCACGCTAACAAGTTTCAGGCACTAAACTATGGGGTGTGAAGTACAATATAAGGTGATAGCTTGTCTCAACATTTATTACAACCTTCCCCATCTTGGGAAGTAATGGCGAGTCTACATTTTTTAATACATATATAAATAGAAGAATTTAGTTTAGATCTCATTTGTAGCAATTTATCCAATTCTAAATCAATGTTTGCTGTTCAATTGTAAAAAAACACCATAAAATTTGGGCTTGTGGAGTTAGTTTGTTTTCAAATGAACACTCAAAAGTAACCTATCTTGTACATAAATCGCTATAAAGGAGGTTCTATTTCTTTATTAATAAACAAAGTTATGTAAAGTTTCAAATTAATGAGAATCGTGGGAATTTTAGCTTCGACATTAACACAAACATTAAACATGTTAAGACAAAACTTTCAAAATTATGAAGGCAAAGTTTTAAAGGGACACACGGCAATCTTAAATCTTTTAAAACTTGTGGCGTACCTTTAGTTTTTCTACATAATTTACAAATCTTTTTTTTCATATCACTAAATACTGTCAGATTATATTGCACCTATAAAATATTTAGACCTTTGGTAGAATAACAAATAAAATCTGAAAACTACAAATTGTATTATGTTATATATAGTTGTATGCATGCAGGTTTAAAATCAAAATAGTACTGGATCAATGAATGGAGGCACAAATGTTAAAGGTTTATAAATACTTCAAGACTGCCATGTGTCCCTTTTAACAGTTTGAGAATGATCAAATTAGTTTAAAAGTTGTGTAGTAAACATTTTTTAAGTTCTTTAAAAGTGAATTTTGTAGGTGTTTTTAAAAAGTAATTTGTAGCTTCCCAGCTGTTTAGTTTTACTTCACAGCTGCGAAACCACGTGACTTTTTGATTGGGCTCACAGCAAAAAATTATCGACAAAGTACTAGATTCAGGTATTTTTTGGCTTCATAACTTTTTTAATATTAATTTTGTTGAACTAAAGCGCACATACCACTACAAAGTGAGCTGTTTCCTCCGCTGCGAAAAGGTAATTCCTCTAGTATTTTCTGAGATAAACCTTCCCAACATGTACACACTCATGTGCTTTCTTTCATTTCCAAGAATTTGTAGGGGAATATGCACTTGAGTCGAACACAATTTGTCCAGTATTAAATTATGAAGCAAAAACATGCACAAATCAAGTACTTAGATGATAATATTTTGCCATGGAGTCGATCAAAAAGTCACGTGATTTTGCCACTGTGTACTTGATATACTTGATTTACTAGAAACTGAAAGTGTCAACAAAATTACATGGTAAAATTTGGTTAATAATCGACAGGCTGACTCGCTCCTTATTAAATAAAAACTAGAAAGAGCTGAAAATAATTTTCAAATGATGCCTCCAAGGTATTGCTATTTAAAAATATAAATTTTGGAATGATAAAACTCTTTTGAAACTGAAATGTTGCTCTCGTCGTTAGTGTTATGAATCAGTTTATCAGTGACGATACTGTAAACATCTTCCTATAACAGATGCATGTATGTTATTAACCAACAGCCTCATTAACTGTATACAACACAATATACAAGATTCTGTCCTGTCCCTACAATCACCTGCAGAGTTCCTAGAACCTCGACTCGCACAGTAGCATACAAACAAATTGGCATTCTATGAACTGACACATACCTCACTTACTATTCAATTCACCTTTTTAAACATATTCACGATGAACAACATTTTTTTACAGATCCATAATGCTTTGACCATACATTTCTTACACTATTTAATAATATATTAAATTAAAATATAAAAAATGCATTTCAAACAGCACAAATCGTGAATAACAAAACATATTTAAGACATTATGTACAGCCCCAACTTTGAGAATGTTATTTAGACTTCCCAAAAAACTGGGCTAGAACAAATCCATGATCACGACGCCTCAACGTCTCTGTACACTCAGCCTAATTCCGTGATTACAGCCCCTAATGGTCTCCGTACAAACATTTAGAATTCCATCAAAAATTCAATCAAATTCATGACATTCACGAGGCCTCAGTAAACTAAGCACACTTCCATGATTACAAACCTCGAATTGTCTCTGTACAGTCATCACAAATTCATGATCACGACCCCATAATGTCCCTGCGCAGTCAGCACCGTGTGGGAGACTGCCAACTCTTCTCCCATTATTAGCTCATCACGGCACTGTTAGCTCTGATGTAGTGGATGTCGCTCCCTCTCGATATCACCCAAGTCACGTGTGCAGACATTTCTACTCTCATTTCGTCTAGTTGGTGTGCACGTATCTTCATTATACATGTTTTTTTCTGCCGATAAAACTTACAAGTATCTGATGCTGTATGTCTGAAATTATCTCCCTCATTATTCAGCACTTTCAACTGAATTATCCACGTCTATATATACATGCCCATCCGACATTGAATCGATATACATATCCTCGTCTACAGTATATAGATTGACAAATTGCCAATAATATCAACCATCCTGTCCCACCTGAATAATGCACTCGTGTAGATGTTTGAGACAGAGTACATTACATGTTGTATCTAAATGGATCCCTCAATGTAGATATTGACGTATCTCGGACAATACTCATCGCCACCTTCCATCTGGGTATAAATGCACATGTTTATTTGTATCTCATACATCATATAATGTACCTACACACAGACCGTACATCACGTGTTGTACTTGGCCTATATTGTACATTCACACAGGCCGTACATTAAGTATTGTCCTTGGCCTGTATTGTACATTCACACAGGCCGTACATTAAGTATTGTCCTTGGCCTATATTGTACATTCCCACAGGCCGTACATTAAGTATTGTCCTTGGCCTCTGATTTACTTTCTTGTTTCTCCTTCAACTCTATAATCAGGTCCCTTATTTCTTCCCTCTTGCCCTCGATCTTGGGTCCACTGAACCAATCATGTATCCCCTTCATGGGAGTCGCGAAGTCCTGGATTGGGTCCTGTAAATAGGTGCATAAATGTAAATGTTTGGTACTGACAATGAATACATAGTTCCGATCTGTCAATAAAGCTTTAATGTATCCACAGAGATTTGAGCCAATTAAAAAACTCAATAGTTGTACCTGTAAAAAAATTCCCATAAACAACTCTAAAATGGAGTGAAACAATGGCCAATAGACGTTGGAGCTAGAAATAGCATGTTGGAATTGTCAATTGGGTTATAGATATATTGAGATGGTCATCCTGCAAGGAAAATGGTTTACCAACACCAGACAGGTTTTGTAGAAATGTGCTACACAAAATGCAATGCAATAATAGCAATTAATAATCAACCTGAAACAGTTACTTAAGGGACACACGGCAATCTTGTTTTTTTAAAAACTTGCGGCGTCCCATTAGTTTTTGTACATAACTTGCATTCGCTCAAAATTAATATTAATTATAATAATAGATAAAGCAAACCCTTTTTGCCTTTTACTAACTACTGATTATATTGCACCAATAACATATTTAAACCTTTGGTACAATAGGGAAAACAAATTAAAAACTCAAACTTTTATTTAATATAAGCAAGCAGGTTTCAACTTAAAATGATACTGGTTTAATAAATCGAAACGCTAATTTGATAAACATCTCAAGATTGCCAGTTGTCCTTTTAAAGGAACATCAACCTATTAAGAACAATTCAATGTAATTTTCTATATCCAATATACATTTGAAACTGCTTTTAATATTAAGAAAGAGTTGGTCATTTAGATTAAGGACGTTTTGTGAATATGGACCATGGACAGTAAAACTTAATTAGACCTCAAAAAAACAAAAAACACTTTAGTTACTCTCACTTCAAAGAAGCTTTCAACATATTGCAGCATGAAGACACCACAGTCACTGAAGTTGTTCTGTTGTGGTACTTTGGGGACACAGCCCTTAATGATGCCCTTGTCGAGTTCACCGCCTTTCTTCACGGACCATTCCACCATGAGGTACTCCTTCAACACCTGGACTATACGTGACCGGGACGGGCCAGACAGCGAGTCAAATATGATTATAGTCGGCCTGAAATGAAATGCCAGTCAATGTGCAACAATGTGAAAGCTGGAGAGCTAAAAATATACTGCAAACCTAAATAAATGGATGACAATCGCTCTAACTCTTGAGAACAAAAAAGTTCATTGTTGAAAATGTTCACCTTTGTGCAGTTCATTACAAATAAACTTCAACATTTATTTAACAGTCCATTGTCAGAATGAATGTTTGGTCATTCTGAGCTGTTTTGAAATGTGAGACTCGATACGTTATCTTTCATATCAATACTAAATTATTAAACCACATTTGAATATAAACAAGAAGATTCAGTTTATACTGATATCCCCCATCATCACCATTATTTTTATATGATGGCAGAAAAAGTTGTTAACAAATAACTTTATAAAAAGCTCTAGACCAGTAGGTTTTAAATACTTAAAGCAATTTCCTTAAGAATATCTTGATAGAAATTGAAGTTATGTTCTGGAAATGAAAACGGAAGTAAAATGAAAACACAAATTCTATATTATAAGAATGTTTTATAAAGCAACAGGCACAATTAAGCCTATATTTTCATTTAAGGAATTTTAGATTCTTTGAGAAGTTTTCAAGTTATGCTCCAGAAACTAATATAAATTACTACTTGTTTTCCGTGTAGTGTCCAAAATTTTGAATTTAGGAAAATCAATCTTCCAAAAGGTACCACAAGGCCACTAGGTTGAAATGTGTAGATTTTTTTAAAAAGATACTTAAAACGTGTGGTCTGAACATTTAATTTTTTACAAATGGGCTTAATTGTTTCCAGAAAACAAGCCAAAATGACTGATATCAAAAGGATCACTATGGTAGCTTGTTATACTACAAGAAAACTTAGTTTTATGAGGATAAAAATAATGAAATAAACACCATAACTTACTGTTTAACACCAACTAATGTGCCATCAGGTCTTGGTTCATCTTTCTTAAGAGCTGTGCCTCTAATTGGCTGTAATATAACAACATTTTGATTTAATATGAGGTAGGGTGAATAGTACTGAATTGAATCTAAAGAGAATATTAGTTTTTTTATGAAGCTGACTTTAAGAACATCTAATGAGTATTCAGATCATTTCACGATTTTATATGACAATATATAAAATAAGTCTGATTCATAAAAAACAAGAGATTTATCCATATTTACATAACCTTCCTGTCAGGGGTACAACTTTAAACCGTAAAATCCATCTGTTAAAAACAAACGAAAACAGGAATTTTACAATAAAAAAATTCTATACCGTCAAAACAGAATATTTAGTTGCCCGCTTTTTCTCACTTATTTAGTTGCCCGCTTTTTCTCGCTTATTTAGTTGCCCGCTTTTTCTCGCTTATTTAGTTGCCCGCTTTTTCCCCCTTATTTAGTTGTTTGCTTTGATGTTATTACAAATCAAAGTGTAACTACTCTTTAATTTTGTAAATATTTGAATATTTTCATTTAATGTGTGCCATCCGGTCTGAATAGTCGCTGAATACTTTTCATTGTTATTCTTCACTACTTAAAATAATGTCATTTATGATTTTTACTATCAAATACAACATGCCATGTATTGAACACACCACTCAAGTCCTCATCCTCTGATGAAGCAGTAGCTTCAAGATTTGCTCCAGACCAAAGTATAGTAGTCCGGAACAACCTGAACCCAAAAACTATATTTTGAAAGGCAATGGCACTACCAAGTCCTTTGGTCTAGTAATAGAGCGATGGACCCATGATCGAAAAGTCGTAGGTTCGATCCCCGTATGTATTGACCATATGTATTGTGTCCCTGAGTATTAAAAACACTTAATCTGCATTTGCTTAGTACTGGTTCTACCCAGAAAGAAATTAAGAATGATTAAAATAAGTTACGTTACAATCGATTAAAATAAATAGGTTTAAACTATGTCCTGAATCCATGATGTCTGACACATTACAAACCTTGTCAATCTAAACTCATACAGAGTTACCTACTTTGCACAGAGTTGGTGACTTGGTGGATGTGTTGGATGAACTCGGTGTGACCTTCGCCTCTGTGTCTGTCTGTGCGTCATTGTTCTCCACCACAGTATCGATAGCCTCTGTACACTGTGTCTTGCTCTCCGGAGTGCTCTCCGTATTCGTCTCCATTTCCATTGGTACTTCTGGCTTGGCTGTCTCCGGGGTGCTAGTCTCTGTTGGTTCTGAGTAGGACTTTTCCGTTTCCGTTTTCTCGACAGTCTCATCAGGCTTCTTGTCAGCTTCTCCTGGCTTCTCTGAGTTTTCTGAGTTTTCAGTCTTTTCATTTTTTTCCTGTTGGTTTGGGGGTAGAGGATTCTACAAGAAAGTTCATTTAAATATTGTTAATTTTAATGCTTAGTTCACTGTTGAACACTTTCAAATGTTTAATCAAAAATTGCATGTGGTAAACCCAGATAAATAAACATGTAGATGGGTGCTCCACCATACAATTCATCTACATTAAACCCAGATAAATATAGAAGGGTGCTCCACCATACAATTTATCAGCATTAAACCCAGATAAATATAGAAGGGTGCTCCAACATACAATTCAGGTGCAATGACCATTTAGTTCTTTTAGTATTTTAAATAGTATCTTATTCCCAATTTTATATTGCAGAATGTTGATAACTAGGTCTTTCTCCCTCCCAACTGTTTAGTATCAAAATAAAGGCATCAAATCGTCCAACTGACCAGTTTAAAGAGAGCCTGCAAGAAGAAGTACATGATTTTGTCACGTTCTTACCTCACTGTCCTCCGTTTCCATATCGTCCGCATTATCGTCCGCAATATCCTCCGTCGGCTGTGGCGGCGTTGGAACATTTGTTGGCTCAATTAGGGGAGTGGTCACAGGCTTGGGAATGAATGGATTTTCTACTGGCTCCTGCAGGCCAGGGAAACAGATAATGGCCAGGAACCAGTGGGCACTGGAGAATAAACAATATTGTACATATATTCGTTGAACTATGGTGAAAAATCACTCCCTTGTCACAGATATGGTACTGAAGTGTTCAGAAAGGTAAATGAACTGAAGAGCACTGGGGAAGCCAGAGTGACAAACAAACTCACACACAGGTAATTGGAACTGGGTTATTTTGGTGACGTAAGATTAAGACTATGACTAAATGTTCAGTTTAACAAGCTGTTCAGTAGGTGAATGTGATTGAAAGACACTGTACAAGTACATTTATACATGTACCACAAGTTACAACCTGGGAGTGTATTAAAACAAATATTTTTTTCGATAATTGATGTTAAGGCACATTTTCTGACATTATATGACCTTATGAGTTACATGATAAACAGTATTTCACATTCGTTCATGCTAAATTATTATTGAGTCAATAAAATAAGACACATTTAATTATGATATTCACAGCACTGAGGAATGAAATCAGAAGACAATTAAGATATTTTGTTTATTATCGGAAGGGATATTATGCAAGATGACTTACTGTTCATTGATAGGAATGACGATGAAGTCCTTCTTGAATAGATCCACATGTCTCGTCCATGTTTTCACTCTGGCATGTCTCTTCACTGGCAGTCTGGTAATGGAAATGTACTGGTCAATTTTGTCAAATGATCCACAAACTGAAGGGATTTTTCTATAGAGTGATCATCTCAAAAAACAAACTCGAACATTACCCAAGGGGTTTGCACAATTTTTTTTCTTTGAAACATATAAAGACATATTTAGACAATAGTTGAAGAGAATGAATGGAGCACAACTGAGGTTCTCTTGTATCTAAGCTTGTTTCAAAGGCATGCATTATAAATATCATTTAAACAATCTCAGACAAAAGGACTTGAACCTAGACTGTGTGTAAACAGTGTGATAGTGGGAATATTAAATTTAGAGTGAAGCTTTCGGTTAAAATTTTACTTTTGAAGCCATACTTGACAGGTAATATTGGCATTGTAAGTTGATGCATGTGAATACTATAGTTTGATAAAGAAATATGAATAAACAAGTTGTAGGGAAAGTGAAGTTTTTCAATTAAGTTTTAAGACAGAGAGCTTGGAAGTGACTTGACCTTTTCATGTGCTTAGTTGGATAAAGAAATATGAAAACTTATGGGGAGTGCCAACTTTCTGCATTACGTTTTTAGATGGAAGAATGCAAAGACGCTATTAATTCTGGTATATCCCCCGAAGGTTAAAATTGACTTCTGAAGCAAGACAGAGAGCTTGGAAGTGACTTGACCTTTTCATGTGCTGACCTTTTCATGTGCTTTGTAGAAATATGAAAACTTATGGGGAATGTTAACTTTCTGCATTATGTTTTCAGATGGACGAATGCAAAGACATTATTACTTTGGTATATTCCTCCCGCAGGGAGCTCAACTTGTGAGAGTGTCCATTCTTACAGATGGTGGGTATACAGTACTGGTTCTACCCAGAAAAAATGGGGTGGTCTTCCTCTATCACACAAAACTGACCATCATATATGGCCTAAAATGTGCTAAAAATGACGTAAAAAACATTCAAATAAACAAACTGGTACACAAAACTACTGCTGCTAAAATAGAAACAAGACTGTACTGCTTCACAGCAATATTTTGCTGCATTTGATCAAAAACTTATTTAACAAGGCTGTCCAGGACACACTGCTCAAACCTGCCCCTTATACAAATGGGCACATCTGCACTTTGCTTGTAATTCAGTTTTCTAGATAACTGATTTCAAACGGATATCAAGACGAACATACTCCTTCAGACAGATATATTTTTTGTAGAAACAATAGCCTTACAAAATGTCTTGAAAAAATCCACTTAGTTTCAAGGGACTCTGTTTAGTACTAGAGGTATTCACTTACGTTAAACAAGGGTCATCATCTATAGCCGCCCCTCGTATTCTCTGTGTGAGGCGTTTGTAGAAGAAGGAACTGAATATGTGTGTTCTCGCACGGTCATCAGCACTCAGTTTCTCTAACAGCAAATACCTGTAAATACAAACACATGAAGGTTGATGTTGATATAACCAGTAAGTTATCAAGTTTGGAAGTGCATCATGAGAGGCAGATGAAGAATAAGGACTGAACTCACACTAAAAACACATCTGTAGTTTTGTGACCATTAAGAGGAACTCCCAAGAGTTCAGACCGAGTTCACACCACTGAACCAGCACAATGTTGTCAGAAATATCCCCAATGCAGATATTAGGCAAAAAAAAATAGGTGTGTTTCCTATTGCATACTGTAAAAAAATAGGGTATAAAATATGGTAAAATCCAGGCTTTTTTTTTTTGGAGCAATTGAATTGAATGTTGTTTAACGGCTCATCAACACAGTATGGGTTATTTAGAGCCGCCCCAGAGAGAGGGGAAGGATACATAGGAATCCGGGAACCTGCCCTACTCTTATTATCGAATAGATTCCTATGGTTCTTTAACGTGCTTGGAGGATAGACCGATACACGGGACCGCCCGGTTTACGTCCCCATCCGACGGACGGGGCTAAGGGAAAGTGTCTTGCCCAAGAACACACCGACGGAACTCAGTGGCACCACGGAGGATTGAACCCGGGGCCTCCGGTTACAAATCCGCCGCGCTTCCGACTGCGCCACGCCAGCCCTCTTTTTTTGGAGCAAGATATTGTGAGATTCTACAAGTATTTATCTCATAAACCCCATACAAGTTCATGACACAACTAAAAGTTTCTCTGTGATGTCAGTTTACCTTGATATATTGCGATAAATCATTGTTTAGAACAAATCTAATTGTTTTTTGTTTTTTCATAAAAAGTTTTAGGGTCGGCCCCTTAAAAATAGGGTCGGTAAGGGCCACCGGAAACACTTTTTTTTTTGGCCTTACCAACCTTACCTTCTCCCTACCGTAATGTTTTGGGATATATTTATTTAAAAAAGATTATTTAAATTGTACCATTTTCACGTCACCTGTATAAACAGCCTCATGGAAGATTGATACATTTCAAATCAGTTTTCTCGCTAAATAAAGCCTGAATCTCTTTAATAACGAGTATGGATTTCAAACTAATGGCTGGTTTGTGGTTCTGCATTGTCAATCGTGGAAAGATGAATTGTAAATGTCTTTATAATTTTTGGCTGAGATTCCTATGTATTATTTTTTTGACAGCAGCTCCGAAAATACATTTATCCCACAACACACACACACCCACCCCACACACCCACCCTACACACCCACCCAACACACCACATAATTCCATTACTTCATTGCAAACTATCCAATACAATGGATAACTGATTTTTAATTGCACGAAGACAGATCTAGACCCAAGATTATATTTCTATATAAGCTTACTTGAGAAAGAAGTCGACTATCACATCATTAAGGAACTCTCCCTCCTGTAGGCAGTATAAATCCTCATTTGTGATACTGTGTCCTCCCTTCTCTGGAGGTGGTGGGTATGTCAAAAGTCTGTAAATTAAAAGTTGTGTAAGTCTGTGTAAACTGTTTTCTTGGGTATATTAGTTGGCCTCATACCATAGTTCATCTTTATGATTAATGGATTGCACAGTACAATAACTGATGCCATATGAATGAAAGACGATCAATATATTAGCCATGTTTAGGCATGACATCAATTCATAAACCCCAAGGTAATCTACAGGTTTACCCAGGTTTTTCCTAGACTTACTAGCTTAATTGCATTGAATTCCCTTGAGTCACACTGTTAGATAGCCAGAGGTAGAATGGGTTTCATCACAGCATGAAATTAGCGCCAGATTGTGGGAGCAAGATAATATGATTGTGAGACTGAGAGGTTGATAATGATCACTTAGAGACACAAAACTGGCCAATATATTGAGGGATATTCCATTAAAACATACCAGGGACACCAGGAAGGCAATTTAATAAACATCTATGGGTGAACGCTATTTCCCCAAAATTTGGTTCTTTAAACTCTATTTTACATCTATGAGTGGGTGTTCAGTTTCAAAAGTGCCTTCCTGGGGTCCCATGTATGTTATAATGGAATAGCCCTTATAGGAGGAGCAAACCTGAGTTTACCTAAGTTAACCAAAATTAACCCCAGTTTATAATTGACGTCCTGCCTTATACCTAAAAAAACAAACATTTTACTATTGTCAGCCATGGAAGTGTCCAACTATTGCTATACTCCATGTAATTAGTTTTTGTTTGTGTCACACTCTCCAAGTAAGACGCACGGTTACCCCCTGGATTGGAATAACCATCTGTATCGCTCAATTTAACACAGAGTTGCACTTGGAGTGATGTTCAGAACATGTTCCTGAGTCTTAGTGTGTTGGAACATGATTGTAATATATTTTCTTAATTAAATACTTTTTATGGATAAGTTAAAGGGAATGTTTGTATCCAGACATCGTTATCATTGAAAGTTCATAAAAACTTGGTCACGGGTGAAAGAATTATCAAATTCGGATGATAAACAAAGAAGATATGGTCATTTGAACATATTGAAACAGATATGGAAGCCATCATTTTGAGAACTATTGTTGGGGGCGCTTGTTTCAGCCAAAGTTTTTTTTTTACTTTTAAGACAAAATTCAACTAGCACCTAAATAAAATGTATATCAGTGAAACGGACATTTCTAGTGGTAAATAAAAATACCTTATTTTTCAAAATCGGTTAAGAAATAAAAATGTTCGCATCCAAAAATTGTTCTTGATAGTATTTTCAATGCAAAATTCTGCTGCATGAAAACTTTTTTTTTAGAATTTTTATCCAAAAATGTTTTTAATGTGTTGGATAAATGTAAATTAAGACACCCTGAAAGTTTTATAGCAAAATATTTGGGCCAACTGAAGTTATTTGAGCATTCTTAATTCTCTGCTGCATCAGCCACAAGGAATTTACATGGGAAAAGCCACACCAAAAAGCATTTTTGCCTGTAAAATATTTTTATTTTGAAAAGTAAGGTGTTTTTATTTACCACTAAAAATTCCAGTTCTTATCATATATAACTTATAGACTTATTTATAAAATTGCTCATGTTAATGCCAAAAACGTTAGTGAAACAAGCGCCTCAATGCCGAAAACCCTATGTGTGAAACAAGCGCCCCAAACAACAGGACATCACAGTTCTAAATTACCGTTTATGGAATATGAAAAGTAAGTATACTAGCGTTATAATGCATTATATGGCCTGTTAAGGATTTTGCATTCATGTGCAGTGATTTTCTTTGCTATTTACCAATATGTCATATACGGTAATTTAAAACTATTACATCGTATTTCTTAAAATGGCAGCTCCCATATCCCTTTTAGAATAACTTTCAAATGGTCACATCTTCTTTGTTTATTATCCGGTTTTGATCATTCTTACACTTTCCCCCAAGTTTTTCATAACTCTCAATAATAAAGATTGTCTGACTGTGTCACTTAGTTTCATTTGAGCTTGATAAAAGTTGCCCTATGCTAGTAACACACTTAATGAAAAATATACATACTTGATGATGGGTCCTACGAAGCCAATCCTGGGGGGTGAAGGTGACCTACTCTGCCTGCCGTCCTCTTCTCCCTGCTGACTGTACTGATGATCCTGTACCAGGGGCGTGGTCACCATGCCGCCCGTCCCCTGACTCACCACCGTCTTCTTGGACGACTGTTTCAGGATCTCGTCAGCCTCCTCCCCACTGAGTTCCATGTAGAATCCTTCGTCCCCTTGTTTACCCCATGACTTGAAGGTGTCCATGTGCTTCTGGAACTCTATCCGAGTGTCTTCGTCCACTTGGTCCAGTATCACAGTGATCATCTGGTGTGTCATATCTGTAGTAGACAGGCAATGGCATCAGTGGAATTGGTGCAATAACTAGAGACACTTTATCAAATGATTATTATGATGACACTATATCATATCCTTATAAAGAGACACTATAGAATATCCTCATAAAGAGACACTACATCATATCCTCATAAAGAGACACTATATCATATCCTCATAGACACTAAATCATATCTTCATAAAGAGACACTATATCATATCCTCATAGACACTAAATCATATCCTCATAAAGAGACACTATATCACGTCCTCATAAAGGGACACTATCATATCCTCAAAAAAAGACACTGAATCATATCCTCATAAAGAAATCATATTATCATGAAGAGACACTAAATCATGTTCTCATAAGGAGACACTAAATCATATCCTCATAGGAGACACCCATAGGAGACGGCGTCTCCATGGCCGAATGGTTAACGACGTTGCATTGTAAACCTTCGCCTCTCACCGCTGCAGGTTTGAATCTCACGGAGAGCTCGATTTGTAAGTGAGGAACTGTCGATTCCTATGGATGGCAGGAGGTGTACAGTACTGGTTCTACCCAGGAAAAGTGGGTGGTCTACCTCCACCACAAAAAAAAATCGACCGTCATATATAACCTTACATGTGTTGAAAATGACGTTAAACACCATACAAACAAACAAACAAACTCATAAGGAGACACTATATCATATCCTCAAAGGAGACATTAAATCATATCCTCTTAAAGAGATATTATATCATATCCTCATAAAGCAACACTAAATCATATCATTATAAAGAGACACTACTTCATATCCTCATGAAGAGACAATATATCATATCCTCATAAGGAAACACGATATCATATCCTCATAAGGAAACACTATATCATATCCTCATAAGGAAACACTATACCATATCCTCATAAAGAGACATTAAATCATATCCTCATAAAGAGACACTACATCATATACTCATAAAGAGACACTACATCATTGCCTCATAAAGAGACACTATATCATATCCTCATAAAGACACTACATTATATCCTCAAAGACACTACATTATATCCTCATAAGGAAACACTAAATCATATCCTCATAAAGAGACTCTATATCATATCATCAAAAAGAGATACTACGTCATATCCTCATAAGGAAACACTAAATCATATCCTCATAAAGAAACACTACATCATATCCTCATGAAGAGACACTAAATCATACCCTCATAAGGAGACGCTATGTCATATCCTCATATGGAAACACTCATATCCTCATAAAGAGACACTAAATAATATCCTCATAAGGAGACACTACATCATATCCTCATAAAGAAACACTACTTCATATCCTCATAAAGAGACACTGTATCATATCCTAAAAAAGAGACACTATCTCATATCCTCATAATGAAACACTATATCATATCCTCATAATGAGACACTAAATCATATCCTCATAAGGAGACACTACATCATATCCTCATAAAGAGACACTACATCATATCCTCATAAAGAGACACTACTTCATATCCTCATAAAAAGACACTATATCATATCCTAACAAGAGGTCAATGACCTTGAAGCTCTACTGATTGATTTTGATTTCAGGAAGTAGTCGCTACAGACTTGTTTTTTGAAAATCTATTTTTAACCGTGGCGGCCATCTTGAATTTCCGGCCGACCTGAAATTTTGCTAAGATCAATAAGACATTAAGAGCAACATTCCTGTGAAGTTTCATGAAAATCCGTCAGTTAGTTTCAAAGAAGTAGTCGCTACAAGTTTTCATTATATAACTCTATGTAAACAAAGCAGCCATGTTTAAGGTCAAATCAAAAAGATTTTCGACAAGGACCAACATCATGTCATACTGATCATTTTATAAAAAGTCCCATATCAATATCTCTTATTGTTTTGAAGAAGTAGTCGCTACAAACTTATTTATTTTAAATCTATTTTTAGCTGTGGCGGCCATCTTGAATTTCCGGCCGACCTGAAATTTTTCTAGGATCAACTAGACATCAAGAGCAACATTCCTGTGAAGTTTCATGAACATCCGTCAAGTAGTTTCAGAGGAGTAGTCGCTACAAGTTTTTACTATATAACTCTATGTAACCAAAGATGGCCACTGGCAGCCATGTTTAACGTCGAATCAAAATAATTTTCCACAAGGATCTACATCATGTCATGCTGATCATTTTAGAAAAAGTCCCATATCAATATCACTTATAGTTTTCAAGAAGTAGTCGCTACAAACTTATTTTTTAAAAATCTATTTTTAGCTGTGACGGCCATCTTGAATTTCCGGCCGACCTGAAATTTTGATAGGATCAATTAGACATCAAGAGCAACATTCGTGTAAAGTTTCATGACAATCCGCCAAGTAGTTTCAGAGAAGTAGTCGCTACAAGTTTTTACTATATAACTCTATGTAAACAAAGATGGCCGCTGGCAGCCATGTTTAACGTTGAATCAAAACGATTTTTGAATAGGATCAACATCATGTAATGCTGATCATTTTAGAAAAAGTCCCATATCAATATCACTTATAGTTTTCAAGAAGTAGTCGCTACAAACTTATTTTTTTAAAATCTATTTTTAGCTGTGTTGGCCATCTTGAATTTCCGGCCGACCTGAAATTTTTCTAGGATCAATTAGACATCAAGAGCAACATTCCTGTAAAGTTTCATGACAATCCGCCAAGTAGTTTCAGAGAAGTAGTCGCTACAAGTTTTTACTATATAACTCTATGTAAACAAAGATGGCCGCTGGCAGCCATGTTTAACGTTGAATCAAAACGATTTTTGACTAGGATCAACATCATGTCATGCTGATCATTTTAGAAAAAGTCCCATATCAATATCATTTATAGTTTTCAAGAAGAAGTCGCTACAAACTTGTATTTTAAAACTCTATTTTTAGCTTTGGTGGCCATCTTGGATTTCACATCAACATGAATTTTTGCTAGGATCAACTAGACTTTATGAGCAACATTTCTGTAAAGTTTCATGAATATCCATCCAGTAGTTTCAGCTGTGAAGTCGCTACAAATAAAAGTTTACGGACAGACGGACAGACGGACGACGGACGCCGCAACACGGCATAAGCTCTGCTGATCTCTGATCAGTAGAGCTAAAAAAGAGACACTATGTCATATCCTCATAAGGAAACACTATATCATATCCTCATAACAAGACACTAAATCATATCCTCATAAGGAGACACTACATTATATCCCCATAAAGAGACACTACATCACATCCTCAAAAAAGAGACACTATGTCATATCCTCATAAAGAGACACTATATCATATCCTCAAAAAAGAGACACTACATCATATCCTCATGAGACGCTAAATCATATCCTCATAAGGAAACACTAAATCATATCCACATAAAGAGACACTACATAATATCCTCATGAAGAGACACTCAATCATACCCTCATAAGGAGACACTATGTCATACCCTCATAAGGAGACACTACAGCATACCCTCATAAAGAGAACTAAATTGTATCCTCATAAAGTGACACTTAATGGATTTGAACCGAAAACAAGATGTGACCTTTATTTCGGAGGAAGTAGGTCACAGTGACGCAACAGTTGGCACACACAGTCAAGTTTCTAAAAGGAACACACTGATGAAGTTTTTGGTTCATACAATGCACAAAGGCAATGTTTTAATAAAAAAAGTCACTGTACAAAAGCACTAACATACACTCAGACATCAAAATCATGTCGGGCACTCCGCAGGTAGGTTCTACAAAAACTAGAACTATCACTGAATGTGATGAATACCCCTCTTTAAATTCAAAGTCAAACAAAGAGCCATAATTCTGTAATAAATTAGACAATCAGCAATGGGTGATGTAGAGTGACATAAAGTCATCAGTTGTTATGTGTATTTGAAGTTTGAGAACAACCCATTCAAAACTGTTCGAGGAATGCAAGTAAAATAAAAATGTGTTACGCAACGTGACGGGACGCGACTTCACTTTGTGAAAGCGAGAGTATAACAAGTCTATAAGAAAGAGGAAATGTATAAAGCACTTACCAACACTACAGGGATCAAAGTATGGGTCTGGTGGAGGCAAGTTGAGGTTCATATGTTGCTTTATGTTGAGATCCTTCCTTGTACGCACCCCGCAGCCCTGAGAGGTGAGGAAGAACAGCATGTTGGTGCTTTTATCATCAAACCTTGCCAAACACTGCTGGATCTCTTGTGGGTAGATGTGAAACTTGTGGGACTCTGTTAAACCTGAAATAAAAGTAATGAATAGTTTTAATTAGTAGGAAGTCCACTGGGCACAGGTTTATAATGTTTAAAGGAAATGTAATAAGTGGGTCATATTTCTTTCTTTTTATTTATTTGGCTGGTGTTTTACGTCATTTTTAGCACGTTAGGCCATATATGACGGACGTTTTTTTGTTGTAGTAGTAGCAGAACACCCCCTTTTTCTCTGAAGAACCAGTATTATATACCCAGGGCCGTCTTTCTGTATTGGGGGAATGGGGCCAGGGCCGTGAGAGGGGGGAATTTTGCGTCGATTTTAAAGGAAAGGGGATTTTTTTGCTACAAAATTTGCATCAATTATATATCTGTTTTTTTTATTATTTAAAGACACATTTCCCAACACTACTTGGTCGTTGAAAAAGCATGAGAAGCTTGAATATTTACAGCCAGCACGCTTCATGGCTGATCAACTCGGGTACATAAATTGAGGCCCGCTCTTAGTTTTTTATTTGTAGAGCATTGCCATATTGAGTGTAAGAATAGTTTACAATACTTTGTAATTTACTTTAATGAAAAAATATATGTTCATAATTCACGGTGGGGAATCAAAGGCACCATAACGCTATTGTTATGCGTTAAAATTGTCACCGTGCATTTTCCGTTACGGTGCCCAGCGCAGAAATTGTCGTCAAAAGGTGAGTGTGAAATTGTGTTGTTTTTTTATCAAGACGTTTTATGTCCAATTTCCCGAAATCGGGGAATGTCATTCCGGACAAATATGTCCAACCTTTATTTTGAAAGCCAAATAATTGAAAAAATGCCAAAATCTAATCGTGTAGAGCGTTTGGACTTTGCAAGAGTTCATTGTTGATTTTTCAAAATCAGAATTTTGTGACCATTCTTCAACGATCTGCAGGTCTACGCTAATATTTGACCTTCATACAACTGTGTAATGGACAGACGGATGCTCTGGTACAAAAAACTGAATATTATATGACATATAAAATGCTATAAACCCATTTTTTGAAACGTCGTGGTGCCCAGGTCGAGACTATGGTGCCCAGTGCAAGTAATTTGAAACGGTCAAACGACGGCCCTGATACCTCCTGTCATCCATATGAAATTGACACTTTTTTACTTGACAAATTGAGCTCCCAGTTGTGATTACATATTGTGATAAATCATTTGCTGGGAAACAAATATTCAATGACAGACATGCAATGAATAACAACACATACCTTCAATGAAGAAGTTGATACCATTCTTCGACAAGAGGACCGGTTCTACTGGAGCCCCTCTAAACGTGCCTACTCGTACCACTCGTGCATTCAACAATATTTCCGCTGGTGACACAGACCGTTCCCTGGCTGGTCGAGATGTTCCTTTCTGTTTATTTGTAGAAAAAAAAAAGCTATTATACATGAAGAACAACACGTTTTTTTATGACATGAGGGTTGTTATATTGGAGTTGTTGTTACACCGAGAGATAATGAAGAGGTACTGTTGTGCTCTTTTTAAAATAATCCTATGAAGAGCTATTAGGCAATGTCTATTTTAATTATGATTACATTTTTTTCTTTGACTATATCAACAAGAAATGTGGGTATTCCATGAAATCCTGTATTTCTAAAGCCAATTTACCCCATTAGCTGCAATCCTATATTTATTTTAATATGAGGAATATATTTATGAGATTGCATCATCATACGCTCCATAAAAAAATAAAGTTATTGAACGGAAACATTTTCTATTATAGTACCAGTGACCTTGACCCAAGTAACCTGGAAAGTAATCCCAAGCTTACTTTTTTGAGGAATCTATGAAATTTCATCTTGATATCTTTCATGAGATTAAAGATATTGCGGAAACCAACAGCTATCGTCCATTTGCCAAAGGACATTCAGTAATCACCAATAACCATAGCTTTAAGTTGGAAAACCTCACTTAAAACCAGAGACACTGCATGTTGGTGCAGATGCCCATGTCTGTCATGTCATCTGATGATGTATAAGATGTGTGAAGTTTCAATTCAATATACACGCTTACATACAACGATTTAACCGGGTTACACAGACGACGATCAAATGGTTACAATACCTCATCATCTTTTTTGTCAAAAATATAGATGAGCTAAGGAGTAATCAGATTCAATGACATAATTCAAGTCTAAAGAATAAAATTTAACATTAAAATCTACTAGTTCTTTATTTACTGGACTTAATTTCAAAAAGAAAAAAAATAGTATTAAATTGATGTTTTTCATTTAGGTCCAGCCATTTCCATTAAAATTGTTTGAAAGCATTCATTTTCAAATCATACTTATCAGCAACATTTCAATGGAAAGTGCATTAGCTTAAAATGAATTCTAGCATTAAAAATCAAGATTTTACATACCGCGTCTTCCATTTTCGCTATTCGACTTATTGCACCTTTTTGTTCTCCCTTTGATGTAATTGGTATGTTAGGTATGAGTGGTGACTCCGGACACTCGGCCTGGTCAGCGTGACTCGGCGACTTGTTGCCTTTGGATACGGGAGTTGCCGGGGCTGACATCTGTTGCTGCTGCTTTTTTAAATGATGATGATGGTGTTCACCATCTTCTTCATCTGATGAGATTGTTACAGTTTCTGGTACAAAAACTCTGCCCCCTCTACCCCTTCCTGCGCCCCGTGCTCTCTTTGCACCTCGCGTTATAATTCGCGGATTTCTCGAAATCGTCGTTATAGCAGTAGCGTTGTTTGATGAATTTAGTATTTGTGTATAGACCTGATTTTGTTCTGCAATTTTTTTACCATAAAATGTCTTTTTTTCTATTGTTACACTTGTATCACCATCTTTAGTATTTTCCACTTTTCTACGTTTCTCTTCTGGCCCATCAATATTATTGGAGTTTTTAGGGACATACTTAGTGGCACTGGTGAATTTCCTCTTACAACTTTCACATTTGAGTTTATCATCACTCGTTGTGCCACAGAACTGGCATACAGCCACAAAGTTAGGGTCCTGAAATTACACAAGTTATTCAATATTTTATAATCATTAAATATAATAGCAGGGTTGCCTGTTAAATAAATTCGCGGACTTTTAACTGACAATTTGATGCCATTTAATCCTCCTCCTCCCCTACGGCCATCCATCACATCCATTGTACAATGCTTCAGGGTGTATAGAATCATCGGTAGTAACAAATCATTTTCTGTTTCAATTCAATTTTCTCAGCTCACATATTTTAGATTATTTCACTGTCACAATAAACTGAGATATGAATATTTGCTGTTATAACACATTTTAGAGACAAAAGTCAAAACGTAATCATCAAATAAGTTAGCTTGTTAAAGTTTGGCACAACCACAATCTCATTAAAATTAAATCCAAATTACGCTTTGATACTCTCCACTATAGGATCTGACAATACTGCCTTGGAGGTCATGTCAGATTGACCTTTCATCTGCAGGGTTCTCCCAAGAATTTTTTTTCAGGCGCTGGCACAAACAGCGCGTTGTTGTTTTTTATCGAGGGGTGGCCAGGAGGGGGCTAGGCCTCCCCCAACCCACCCCTATTTTTTTATTCTAAGATACACCATCTGCTCTGAGATGATTTTTAATTGTAAAATTAATGCCTTATTTAAATTAGAAAGCACTCTCAGGGCGAGTAACAATCTGGCGAGTGACACCGATAGAGGGTCTCTGTAAGAGTTATTTCAAATACCAATAAGCAAAATCTAAGCACCGTGCTAATTTAAAGGACAGCGCCAATAGGGATTTTGAATTTCAAGCACCGTGGTGCTTAAAGGCATTGGGGAGAACCCTGATCTAATTAATATTCATGAGAAGATCAACCCAAATTCAACCAATGAAATTGCGCGTTTCATATTCACTTGTCTTCAGATGATGTTCGTCTGAACTGAACAAATGAAAATCGCATAAACACATATATCCGAAAAAATAAATAAAGTTGCCCTGTGTTAATGCTGTGGATTGCACGATAAATTCAAAGAAATGCACTAGATGGCATGTTTTACGACAATAATACAAAGAATAATACGCAGTCAAGTTTTTTGAAAACATTCGGAACATTATTCTACCAAGATTATTGCAACGTTAGGTTTTCTATATAGTATGTATGAATATATTTGGCCCGCTAGTGCAGTTGGTAGCGAGATATACTATTGCGACGTTCTATTATTATTACCCGTGTAATTTAAGTGTGGGTTACGAGTTCAACCCTACGAAGCGGTAATTCTTTTTTTTGTACAGCTATTGAATTCCGTCAAACAATCTTGGTTTTATTCAGCAAATATTCAATAATGGTTGATGCGTTTTGTTTGTCAACGCAATTTTTTTTGTTTGTTTTATAAGCTAAAAGTTATGGACAATACCTTTAAATACCGAGCGTAGACTACTCCACAGTGTTTGACTGAAACACGATATTCGCAAAAGGATATACGTGAAGCAGTCTACACCGAACAATTATGTAGGCTGATATCTGATTGGCTAATCATAAGGTCAATCTGACATGACCTCCAATGCAGTGTTCTCAGATCCTTAGTAGTGTAGAGTATCGTAGCGTGATAAAGGGTCTGATTTTAATGAGATTAGCACCATCCTCCATTTACATCGAGACAAAATATGGAGAATGGGCCTAGTTTGTCATAGTTTCCAATACCTTTAAATAAAAGATAATATCATTTTCTGAGCTTTTTTTATAAGAGTGTAACATATATTAACTTTTAATTTAGTACAAAGCTTGCAGCAATATAAGTTTTTTGTAACTGGGTGATGATTACCTTGACCATTGACCCCAAAATAAATAGATGCTCTCCTTTTACTGTGGATAAGTATCAAGAGTTATTGTGCAGACAAGGCTTTGAATAATCAGGTCATGGTGACCTTGAACTTTGACGTATTAAAGACAAAATCGATAGGGGTCCTCCTCCCACCAAGGACAATCCATCTACCTGTGAAGGTTCATGAGTGTGGTTACAAAGGCTGAAGAGTTATTGCATTGACAAAGGCAAGCACTGAGCCAAATATTAACACTCTCCTTCAAATAATGTAGGGGTTTCCGTGGCCAACTGATTGGAGACTCTGACTTGAAATCACCTGCCCCTCTCGACTGTAGAGTTTGAGCCTGTATGGGACCAGAAATCTTTAACTGAGGAAGCTATCGAGCTGGCTTGTGGAACATCAGTCGTTCTAACCAGGTGCCAGCCCGTGCAAGAAAATTGGAGGGGCATCTGGGGTCTTTCTCCACCAATGTAAGCTGGAAGGTCACTATATGACCATAGCTATTGGTGCGACTATAAGATCCAATTCAATTCAAATAATGCAGAACAAGTTCAGGCTATAAGCTAAAACCGACAGACAGACGGGATGAACCGCACTATATTTTTCTTCAAACAAGAGGTCAATGACCTTGAAGCTCTACTGATTGATTTTGATTTCAGGAAGTAGTGACTACAAACTTGATTTTTGAAAATCTATTTTTAGCCGTGGCGGCCATCTTGAATTTCCGGCCGACCTGAAATTTTGCTAGGATCAATTAGACATCAAGAGCAACATTTATGTGAAGTTTCATGAAAATCCGTAAAGTACTTTCAGAGGAGTAGTCGCTACAAGTTTTCATTATATAACTCTATGTAAACAAAGATGGCCACTGGCAGCCATGTTTAACGTCGAATCAAAATAATGTTCAACTCGGATAACCATCATGTCATGCTGATCATTTTAGAAAAAGTCCCATATCAATATCTCTTAAAGTTTTCAAGAAGTCGTCGCTACAATCTTATTTTTTTTAAATCTATTTTTAGACGTGGCGGCCATCTTGATTTTCCGGCCGACCTGAAATTTTGCTAGGATCAATTAGACATTAAGAGCAACATTCCTGTAAAGTTTCATGAAAATCCGCCAAGTAGTTTCAGAGGAGTAGTCGCTACAAGTTTTTACTATATAACTCTATGTAAACAAAAATGGCCGCTGGCAGCCACGTTTAACGTCGAATCAAAACGATTTTTGATAAGGACCAACATCATGTCATGCTGATCATTTTAGAAAAAGTCCCATATCAATATCACTTATAGTTTTCAAGAAGTAGTCGCTACAAACTTGTATTTTGAAAATTTATTTTTAGCCGTGGCGGCCATCTTGAATTTCCGGCCGACCTGAAATTTTGCTAGGATCATTTAGACATCAAGAGCAACATTCCTGTGAAGTTTCATGAAAATCCGCCAAGTAGTTTCAGAGGAGTAGTCGCTACAAGTTTTTACTATATAACTCTATGTAAACAAAGATGGCCGCTGGCAGCCACGTTTAACGTCGAATCAAAACGATTTTCGACAAGGACCAACATCATGTCATGCTGATCATTTTAGAAAAAGTCCCATATCAATATCACTTATAGTTTTCAAGAAGTAGTCGCTACAAACTTGAATTTAAAAAATCTATTTTTAGCTTTGGCGGCCATCTTGGATTTCACATCAACATGAATTTTTGCTAGGATCAACTAGACTTCATGGGCAACATTTCTGTAAAGTTTTATGAATATCCATCGAGTAGTTTCAGAGGAGTAGTCGCTACAAATAAAAGTTAACGGACGGACAGACGGACGGACGGACAGACGGACGGACGGACTACGGACGCCGCACCACGGCATAAGCTCTGCTGATCTCTGATCAGTAGAGCTAAAAATGCAGATACAACTGGAGCTGTCGCCTTTTAAGAGCAATAAATAAACCGAAGTGGTTTTGACCTTTGACCTCTAAGTGTGACCTTGATCTTGGCGCCACAGACCTAGATTTTGCGCGTGACACATCATCTTGTTGTGGTGAACACTTGTGCCCAGTTATTTGAAAATCCACCCATGAATGTCAGAGTTATTAACCGGATATGAAAGCACGTCTTTCTTGACTTTTGACCTCTAAGTGTGACCTTGACCTTGGAGCCACGGACCTTGATTTTGCGCGTGACTTGTCGTCTTGTTGTGGTGAGCACTTGTGCCAAGTTATTTGAAAATCAGTCCTGGAATGTCGGAGTTATTGACCGGACACGATTGTACGGACTGACTGACGGTGCGACTACTACATGTCACCTTTCGGGAACATAATTGAATTGGATTTTATAGTCGCACCAACAGCTAAGGTCATATGGCGACTTTCCAGCTTCCACTGGTGGAGGAAGACCATAGGTGCTCCTCCGGGCAATTTTCGTGCACGGGCGGGCACTTAGGTAGAACCACCGACTTTCCGCAAGCCAGCTGGATAGCTTCCTAACATAAAGATTCCTTGGCCCCAGAGGGATCGAACCTACAGCGGTGAAGGGCAAGTGATTGCAAGTCAGAGACTCTAACCACTCGGCCACGGACGCCCCCTTCGGGGACATAAAGAAATAAAAGAAAATTAAATAAAAAAAGAATTTTGTGTTAAATATGTGTGAATGTTCCTTTCATGAGAGTTGCTTCAGGGGGAGAGGAGTTATGGAGCGGACAAGGTTTTTCATGGCCGGATCCCGGTGACCTTGACCTTTGACTTGTTGATCTAAAATTAATAGGGGTTGTCCTCTCATCACAGGCAGTCTACCCACAAAGTTTCATGAGATCTGCATTAGGGGGAGTTGAGTTACAGAGTGGACAATGATTTTCATGGTTGGGTCCCGATGACCTTGACCTTTGACCTCAAAACCAATAGCGGTCATCCTCTCACCACATGCAGTTCGCCTATGAAGTTTCATGAGCTTTGCTTCATGGGGAGAGGAGTTATTGAGCGGACAAAGTTTTTCATTCTCGGGTCTCTGGTGACCTTAACCTTTGACCTTCTGACCTCAAATTAATAGGGGTCATCCTCTCACCACAGGCAAATCAACAATGAAGTTTCAGGAAATTTGCTTCAGGGGGGGATGAGTTATGGAGCGGACAAGGTTTTTCATTATCGGTACCCGGTGACCTTGACCTATTGACCTCAAACGAATAGGGGTCATCCTCTCACCACAGGCAGTTCACCTATGAAGTTTCATGAGATTTGCTTCTGGAGGAGAGAAGTTATGGACCGGACAATGTTGCATCTACAAACAGACAGACGGACGGACAAGGTGAAACCAGTATACCCCAATAAACTTCGTTTAGCGGGGGTATTATAATGGAACATGACTAGTCTGAGCCAGAATGGCCGCATTTGGTGTTAATTACAAAATGTCACTGTAATGTTGGTGAACGTAAGTTGGTAATGTATATATACTGAAAGGAAAAAGAAACGCGACGCGGGAATTGCCGCTATATATTGTATGTACAATACGCTGCTGTTAATCAAATGGTACATGGCTATGTAAGATCTTTCCTTTCGGATAAAAGACTAAAACAACACGTAACACAGCAAATAGTATTCCTGCAAAGTTTGGCGCAAACTTAGGATGCAATATTTTGCAAACTCTTTACGTTAAATACAGTACTGAACTGGCTCAATTTTTCAAAGAGGAATTTCAACATTTATGAATTTCTTGTTACGTGTACTGTGAACATCACAGTTGTGTCCTTTCTCTAACTAACTGCAACTTTTTTTATATACAATATATAGCTGAAATTCCCGTGTTGCGTTTCTTTTTCTTTTCAGTATACTGTATACGGATTTTATTTGGCGGATGCAAAATTTGGCGTTTTTGAAAATGGATATGTTGGCGATGATAATATTTGGCGAATCAATGTGATTTCCGCCAAATTAAAAAACACTTTAACCTTCTTTTTGTTTCGTTCGTTTCGTCATTGAACTTTAAAATGACGAATTTTGAAATAAGGGAAGTAACTCATGGAACTGTTCACTGAATTGTAGTAGCAGTTGAAGTGGTCATAAAATAACTGTGGCACTCACTCATTAGTAAACACACTTTATATTTAAAATACCATTAGATCCCGATAGTTAAACTGTAATTATATAGACAGCAGAGAAACGCTAATTATGATGGTGAACAATTTTGACTTTTCCTACATTGTCAATTTGAATACAAGTCAAACTAAACACGCTCGATAATTGCTAATAAATTTACAAAGGGCAAAGTGACGATTTGGTTATAGTGTGTTAAGTCAATACAATACTGAACAATGTGTGTAAAAATGCATTTATACATGATTTTATATACTGTCAAACTTCTATTATGATGATAATAACAAAACACGGGTTTAAAAACGATATATATTTATTCACTGTTCAAACCAACTGCCGATTATAGGATTAGATGATAAACAGCAAATCACTGCTTGTATCTGCATTAATTAGTTCTCCCCCTTGTTTGTAAATTAGCCATGTATATGGAAATTAAAAGCAATGGCAATTCATTTCTGTTGGTTGTTAATGATCTTATTAAGCTTCATGGTACGAGTAATATTGGCGATGGATTTATTTTAGCGCTTCCGACCTTGACATATAGCCAAAATAAATCCACCGCCAATATTAATACATATACAGTATATAAGTTATCAGGGCTCTGGAAATATGGTTGCCCGACGTCCCGGGCAAGTGGATTTTGCGTGCGGGAAGGTGACCTTTGTAAATCTGGTTGTCCGTCACTTGCCCGATGGACGTTTCAGCATTAGATAAAAAATCAAGGGAAAATTTGCCTTGACTGTGAAGTTTGCCGATAATTGCTTAGAAATTAACCACCCGTTGCTTTCGCCAAGAGCAATTACTGATAAGTGTCGTAAAACTCACCTGTGTTGTTCGTGATTGTTTAAGCCCTCCCACTTGACAGTTTATCAGAATTTGATTGGCCGAGGAAGGGTTGGGGTGCCAATCTTCAAATGAAGACGTGCAGTGTTTACAATTCATATACTGTGTGAAATTTTCACCCGTAACGAGCCCCTCTATGCAGGAAGTAAGTCACGCACCAGATTAGTGTGAAATACACATCAGTGTGTAAATCAGTTACTGAGATGGTGTTGTCACTTTGTATTTCGGTCGGTGTGTCGTAGTGACCTAAGGTAATCTTTTGTTCAATAATTAAAAATCATGACGCAACGCTTGACCTAGTACTGTATGCATATTATCCAATCAAATAACCGATGTATTTTTATCAGCCAATGAAACAACTCTCGTTCACTACCACATGGTAAAGTGAAACAATGGCGATTCAATCGAACCAATTTGTAAACAAGTAGGGCAATTAAACGATTATGGCAATTTGACGGCATTGTTTGATGAGCAAAGAGTCTATCGACGCATGTCGTAATGCATCAGTGTGCATCTGCTTTTATTTCAAAATGCCATGTTTGTTTTGAATGAATCCGAGATCAATGACGGAATGGTGTGTTTTTGTTTTGAAGCATGTTTGCCATTATTTTCAAGATCTGCTTCGACCTTGGCTAATTTTCGATAATTATTCGAGTAACTGGCATCTCAAAAAGATATTAACAGAAAAAAATTACATACCAGTCAGATTTAGGCATAAACCGTGCTAATATTTTCCAACACAGAAAAATGAGCTTGCTGATTTATCTACGTTATGTGTATAACGAAAGTGAAAGTAGGAAAAAACTTCTGTTTGACCTAATGCATTTTTTTATCTGCCTACCATTTTGTAATTACTGCACTAGGAGCATCATGACGATGATGTACGTCTTAATTCCATAGGATCTACCAATATCTAATATTACCGTGTTGGCACCCGGTTCATCTAATTCCCTACCCCATGTGCATCAGTGATGTCTTATCATCGGGGTATCCCTGTCGACACCCACCTCACCCTCTCCCACCGGTGGAGGAAAACACTGATATGTGCATAATGGTAACAACCTATAGCTTTGATCCTTCCTAATTTAAAGCATTAATTTTACAATGAAATCATCTAAAAGATTATGACAAAAAAACAGTAATAGTATTCAACTTAGCGCGCAGTTCAATAAAAAAAAAGGCATGTTGACATAGCTTAATTTTGTGGCAAGTGACTTTTGAAATTGGGGCAAGTGACATTTTAGGCAGGGCAAGTGGATTTTGAAAATCTACTTGCCCTGGGCAAGTGGATTTTCAAAATATTTCCAGACCCCTGGTTATATAAGAATGTTTGTTGGATACCTTTGGTATATTAGGTAGATCTTCAGGTTTGTCTAGTATATCTTCTTTGCTCTCTGCACATGTCCCAGTTTCAGGCTCTGTAAGTACAACCACATGCATTTTAAATAGCAAATAATTGACACATTCAATAGTAAGGATGTTGTTCTTTAATACACAATATGACACAGAACTAGCTTGTCATATCAATCAGGATTTGGTTGCCGGGCATTAAAACTTTATCACAAGGGTGAAATAAAGGGTTAAAAAAAATCATTCTTTCCGATTTGGGTCCGGGCAGATTTCGTATCACCTCGGCTCTTTTACTGGACCAATACGGAAATTACTGATTAGTTACAATTGTACACACTTGATATTTGCAGAACAAAGGTTAAAGAGGTTATAAATACAGAATGACTGATATTTAGTATTATATAAAAGCAATACAAATATCTCACCAGGAACCGTTTCACCCCCGTCTGCTACAGGCTTAACCTCAGTTTCCACAGGTTGTCTGAAAAAAGGTACATAATATTAACGAACAAACATACATTTAGACATTTAATGACTGAACTTTGAGTTATGAACCTGGTTCTAGTATGTTACGCTCTCTCTTACTAACATACATAAGTGTATCAAGATCTCACATCTAGTACGTTACACTCTGTCTTACTAACATACATAAGTGTATCAAGATCTCACATCTAGTACGTTACACTCTGTCTTACTAACATACATAAGTGTATCAAGATCTCACATCTAGTATGTTACACTCTGTCTTACTAACATACATAAGTGTATCAAGATCTCACATCTAGTATGTTACACTCTGTCTTACTAACATACATAAGTGTATCAAGATCTCACATCTAGTATGTTACACTCTGTCTTACTAACATACATAAGTGTATCAAGATCTCACATCTAGTATGTTA
The DNA here is from genome assembly GCA_037043455.1 of Cyrtodaria siliqua. Taxonomy (NCBI): domain Eukaryota; kingdom Metazoa; phylum Mollusca; class Bivalvia; order Adapedonta; family Hiatellidae; genus Cyrtodaria; species Cyrtodaria siliqua. Next base: position 127,742 of record JAWPHD010003571.1, read on the forward strand.
CACTCTGTCTTACTAACATACATAATTGTATCAAGATCTCACATCTAGTACGTTACACTCTGTCTTACTAACATACATAAGTGTATCAAGATCTCACATCTAGTATGTTACACTCTGTCTTACTAACATACATAAGTGTATCAAGATCTCACATCTAGTACGTTACACTCTGTCTTACTAACATACATAAGTGTATCAAGATCTCACATCTAGTACGTTACACTCTGTCTTACTAACATACATAAGTGTATCAAGATCTCACATCTAGTATGTTACACTCTGTCTTACTAACATACATAAGTGTATCAAGATCTCACTTCTAGTATGTTACGCTCTGTCTTACTAACATACATAAGTGTATCAAGATCTCACATCTAGTATGTTACGCTCTGTCTTACTAACATACATAAGTGTATCAAGATCTCACATCTAGTATGTTACGCACTGTCTTACTAACATACATAAGTGTATCAAGATCTCACTTCTAGTATGTTACGCTCTGTCTTACTAACATACATAAGTGTATCAAGATCTCACTTCTAGTATGTTACGCTCTGTCTTACTAACATACATAAGTGTATCACGATCTCACATCTAGTATGTTACGCTCTGTCTTACTAACATACATAAGTGTATCAAGATCTCACATCTAGTATGTTACGCACTGTCTTACTAACATACATAAGTGTATCAAGATCTCACTTCTAGTACGTTACACTCTGTCTTACTAACATACATAAGTGTATCAAGATCTCACATCTAGTATGTTACGCACTGTCTTACTAACATACATAAGTGTATCAAGATCTCACATCTAGTATGTTACACTCTGTCTTACTAACATACATAAGTGTATCAAGATCTCACTTCTAGTATGTTACGCTCTGTCTTACTAACATACATAAGTGTATCAAGATCTCACTTCTAGTATGTTACGCTCTGTCTTACTAACATACATAAGTGTATCAAGATCTCACTTCTAGTATGTTACACTCTGTCTTACTAACATACATAAGTGTATCAAGATCTCACATCTAGTATGTTACACTCTGTCTTACTAACATACATAAGTGTATCAAGATCTCACTTCTAGTATGTTACGCTCTGTCTTACTAACATACATAAGTGTATCAAGATCTCACTTCTAGTATGTTACACACTGTCTTACTAACATACATAAGTGTATCAAGATCTCACATCTAGTATGTTACACTCTGTCTTACTAACATACATAAGTGTATCAAGATCTCACTTCTAGTATGTTACGCTCTGTCTTACTAACATACATAAGTGTATCAAGATCTCACTTCTAGTATGTTACGCACTGTCTTACTAACATACATAAGTGTATCAAGATCTCACATCTAGTATGTTACGCTCTGTCTTACTAACATACATAAGTGTATCAAGATCTCACATCTAGTATGTTACACTCTGTCTTACTAACATACATAAGTGTATCAAGATCTCACTTCTAGTATGTTACACTCTGTCTTACTAACATACATAAGTGTATCAAGATCTCACATCTAGTATGTTACGCACTGTCTTACTAACATACATAAGTGTATCAAGATCTCACTTCTAGTATGTTACACTCTGTCTTACTAACATACATAAGTGTATCAAGATCTCACTTCTAGTATGTTACGCTCTGTCTTACTAACATACATAAGTGTATCAAGATCTCACTTCTAGTATGTTACGCTCTGTCTTACTAACATACATAAGTGTATCAAGATCTCACATCTAGTATGTTACGCTCTGTCTTACTAACATACATAAGTGTATCAAGATCTCACATCTAGTATGTTACACACTGTCTTACTAACATACATAAGTGTATCAAGATCTCACATCTAGTATGTTACGCTCTGTCTTACTAACATACATAAGTGTATCAAGATCTCACTTCTAGTATGTTACGCACTGTCTTACTAACATACATAAGTGTATCAAGATCTCACATCTAGTATGTTACGCTCTGTCTTACTAACATACGTAAGTGTATCAAGATCTCACATCTAGTATGTTACACTCTGCCTTACTAACATACATAAGTGTATCAAGATCTCACATCTAGTATGTTACGCTCTGTCTTACTAACATACATAAGTGTATCAAGATCTCACATCTAGTATGTTACACTCTGTCTTACTAACATACATAAGTGTATCAAGATCTCACATCTAGTATGTTACGCTCTGTCTTACTAACATACATAAGTGTATCAAAATCTCACATCTAGTATGTTACGCCCTGTCTTACTAACATACATAAGTGTATCAAGATCTCACATCTAGTATGTTACGCTCTGTCTTACTAACATACATAAGTGTATCAAGATCTCACTTCTAGTATGTTACGCTCTGTCTTACTAACATACATAAGTGTATCAAGATCTCACATCTAGTATGTTACACTCTGTCTTACTAACATACATAAGTGTATCAAGATCTCACATCTAGTATGTTACACTCTGTCTTACTAACATACATAAGTGTATCAAGATCTCACTTCTAGTATGTTACGCACTGTCTTACTAACATACATAAGTGTATCAAGATCTCACATCTAGTATGTTACACTCTGTCTTACTAACATACATAAGTGTATCAAGATCTCACATCTAGTATGTTACACTCTGTCTTACTAACATACATAAGTGTATCAAGATCTCACTTCTAGTATGTTACACTCTGTCTTACTAACATACATAAGTGTATCAAGATCTCACATCTAGTATGTTACGCACTGTCTTACTAACATACATAAGTGTATCAAGATCTCACTTCTAGTATGTTACGCTCTGTCTTACTAACATACATAAGTGTATCAAGATCTCACATCTAGTATGTTACACTCTGTCTTACTAACATACATAAGTGTATCAAGATCTCACATCTAGTATGTTACGCACTGTCTTACTAACATACATAAGTGTATCAAGATCTCACTTCTAGTATGTTACGCTCTGTCTTACTAACATACATAAGTGTATCAAGATCTCACTTCTAGTATGTTACGCTCTGTCTTACTAACATACATAAGTGTATCAAGATCTCACATCTAGTATGTTACGCTCTGTCTTACTAACATACATAAGTGTATCAAGATCTCACATCTAGTATGTTACGCTCTGTCTTACTAACATACATAAGTGTATCAAGATCTCACATCTAGTATGTTACGCACTGTCTTACTAACATACATAAGTGTATCAAGATCTCACATCTAGTATGTTACGCTCTGTCTTACTAACATACATAAGTGTATCAAGATCTCACATCTAGTATGTTACGCACTGTCTTACTAACATACATAAGTGTATCAAGATCTCACTTCTAGTATGTTACACTCTGTCTTACTAACATACATAAGTGTATCAAGATCTCACTTCTAGTATGTTACGCTCTGTCTTACTAACATACATAAGTGTATCAAGATCTCACTTCTAGTATGTTACACTCTGTCTTACTAACATACATAAGTGTATCAAGATCTCACATCTAGTATGTTACACTCTGTCTTACTAACATACATAAGTGTATCAAGATCTCACATCTAGTATGTTACACTCTGTCTTACTAACATACATAAGTGTATCAAGATCTCACTTCTAGTATGTTACACTCTGCCTTACTAACATACATAAGTGTATCAAGATCTCACTTCTAGTATGTTACACTCTGTCTTACTAACATACATAAGTGTATCAAGATCTCACATCTAGTATGTTACACTCTGTCTTACTAACATACATAAGTGTATCAAGATCTCACATCTAGTATGTTACGCACTGTCTTACTAACATACATAAGTGTATCAAGATCTCACTTCTAGTATGTTACACTCTGTCTTACTAACATACATAAGTGTATCAAGATCTCACATCTAGTATGTTACACTCTGTCTTACTAACATACATAAGTGTATCAAGATCTCACTTCTAGTATGTTACGCTCTGTCTTACTAACATACATAAGTGTATCAAGATCTCACTTCTAGTATGTTACGCTCTGTCTTACTAACATACATAAGTGTATCAAGATCTCACATCTAGTATGTTACGCTCTGTCTTACTAACATACATAAGTGTATCAAGATCTCACATCTAGTATGTTACACTCTGTCTTACTAACATACATAAGTGTATCAAGATCTCACATCTAGTACGTTACACTCTGTCTTACTAACATACATAAGTGTATCAAGATCTCACATCTAGTATGTTACACACTGTCTTACTAACATACATAAGTGTATCAAGATCTCACATCTAGTACGTTACACTCTGTCTTACTAACATACATAAGTGTATCAAGATCTCACATCTAGTACGTTACACTCTGTCTTACTAACATTCATAAGTGTATCAAGATCTCACTTCTAGTACGTTACACTCTGTCTTACAAGCATACATAAGTGTATCAAGATCTCACATCTAGTATGTTACGCTCTGTCTTACTAACATACATAAGTGTATCAAGATCTCACATCTAGTATGTTACGCTCTGTCTTACTAACATACATAAGTGTATCAAGATCTCACATCTAGTATGTTACGCTCTGCCTTACTAACATACATAAGTGTATCAAGATCTCACATCTAGTATGTTACGCTCTGTCTTACTAACATACATAAGTGTATCAAGATCTCACATCTAGTATGTTACACTCTGTCTTACTAACATACATAAGTGTATCAAGATCTCACATCTAGTATGTTACGCTCTGCCTTACTAACATACATAAGTGTATCAAGATCTCACATCTAGTATGTTACACTCTGTCTTACTAACATACATAAGTGTATCAAGATCTCACTTCTAGTACGTTACACTCTGTCTTACTAACATACATAAGTGTATCAAGATCTCACATCTAGTATGTTACACTCTGTCTTACTAACATACATAAGTGTATCAAGATCTCACATCTAGTACGTTACACTCTGTCTTACTAACATACATAATTGTATCAAGATCTCACATCTAGTACGTTACGCTCTGTCTTACTAACATACATAAGTGTATCAAGATCTCACATCTAGTATGTTACACTCTGTCTTACTAACATACATAAGTGTATCAAGATCTCACATCTAGTATGTTACGCTCTGTCTTACTAACATACATAAGTGTATCAAGATCTCACATCTAGTATGTTACGCTCTGCCTTACTAACATACATAAGTGTATCAAGATCTCACATCTAGTATGTTACACTCTGTCTTACTAACATACATAAGTGTATCAAGATCTCACATCTAGTATGTTACGCTCTGTCTTACTAACATACATAAGTGTATCAAGATCTCACATCTAGTATGTTACGCTCTGTCTTACTAACATACATAAGTGTATCAAGATCTCACATCTAGTATGTTACGCTCTGTCTTACTAACATACATAAGTGTATCAAGATCTCACATCTAGTATGTTACGCTCTGTCTTACTAACATACATAAGTGTATCAAGATCTCACATCTAGTATGTTACGCTCTGTCTTACTAACATACATAAGTGTATCAAGATCTCACATCTAGTATGTTACACTCTGTCTTACTAACATACATAAGTGTATCAAGATCTCACATCTAGTACGTTACACTCTGTCTTACTAACATACATAAGTGTATCAAGATCTCACATCTAGTATGTTACACTCTGTCTTACTAACATACATAAGTGTATCAAGATCTCACATCTAGTATGTTACGCCCTGTCTTACTAACATACATAAGTGTATCAAGATCTCACATCTAGTATGTTACGCTCTGTCTTACTAACATACATAAGTGTATCAAGATCTCACATCTAGTACGTTACACTCTGTCTTACTAACATACATAAGTGTATCAAGATCTCACATCTAGTATGTTACGCTCTGTCTTACTAACATACATAAGTGTATCAAGATCTCACATCTAGTATGTTACGCTCTGTCTTACTAACATACATAAGTGTATCAAGATCTCACTTCTAGTATGTTACGCTCTGCCTTACTAACATACATAAGTGTATCAAGATCTCACATCTAGTATGTTACGCTCTGTCTTACTAACATACATAAGTGTATCAAGATCTCACATCTAGTATGTTACACTCTGTCTTACTAACATACATAAGTGTATCAAGATCTCACATCTAGTATGTTACGCTCTGTCTTACTAACATACATAAGTGTATCAAGATCTCACTTCTAGTATGTTACACTCTGTCTTACTAACATACATAAGTGTATCAAGATCTCACATCTAGCATGTTACACTCTGTCTTACTAACATACATAAGTGTATCAAGATCTCACTTCTAGTATGTTACACTCTGTCTTACTAACATACATAAGTGTATCAAGATCTCACATCTAGTATGTTACACTCTGTCTTACTAACATACATAAGTGTATCAAGATCTCACATCTAGTATGTTACGCTCTGTCTTACTAACATACATAAGTGTATCAAGATCTCACATCTAGTATGTTACACTCTGTCTTACTAACATACATAAGTGTATCAAGATCTCACATCTAGCATGTTACACTCTGTCTTACTAACATACATAAGTGTATCAAGATCTCACATCTAGTACGTTACACTCTGTCTTACTAACATACATAAGTGTATCAAGATCTCACATCTAGTACGTTACACTCTGTCTTACTAACATACATAAGTGTATCACGATCTCACATCTAGTATGTTACACTCTGTCTTACTAACATACATAAGTGTATCAAGATCTCACATCTAGTACGTTACACTCTGTCTTACTAACATACATAAGTGTATCAAGATCTCACTTCTAGTATGTTACACTCTGCCTTACTAACATACATAAGTGTATCAAGATCTCACATCTAGTATGTTACGCTCTGTCTTACTAACATACATAAGTGCAGTGATTTTTTTACCTTTTTTCAAAGGTACCTCTACCTTTTCAATTGGGAAAATTTAGCGGCGTTTTTACAAAATTGGGAAATTTTCAGAATTCAATAATCAGTATTGTCTACATGAAAACAAAGTACTTTGAAGGCATTTATTGCTCATAATATGTTATAATTGTAATTCAGTCATTCAAAAAGACAAGTCTCCTTTTTTTTTGTCACTCGTAGGTTAGGAAATTTCAGTACAGGTCTGCGGATATTTCTGACGAAATCTGTTTGTCAGAGTCACATTTGTCGGGTTTATCACCACCCGTCGGAATCGGGACTCCCACTCAGCTTTTTAAACAAAGAGCTTATGCTCTGCAAGCCCTTTGCGTCCTGCCTTTTTAACTTTTTTACATAATATTTTGAATTATGTGATGACATGATGGAGTTTGTTGATATCGAAGAAAATCTTGGTTAAAAAACGCCTTTCGTCGTTTCGTATAATACTATGCTAATTTAAAGCGTTCGATTGATTCAGGTGAAAAATATAAAAGCGAGACGCCCATTGGATAGCAGGTGCGCGCGCGACTACAAGGTTGTTGTGCAGAGGGGGTAAAAGCGCCGAATGTTCTAGATAATGAACTAGCTATTCAGCACAATGATTATTTTTATCGAGGTACAGTACGGCTTTTACCCCAACCTGGTTGTACGACGATATAGGTTTTCGCGGAAATTACAATGAAATACGCTTACGGAAAGCACTTTTCCCTATACTTTAAGAGTTAATTTACTATTTCAAATTTGTATATCATTCTAATTGGGAAAATATGCAGCAAATTGGGAAATTATTTCTAGGGGAAACCGCCGATATTCGGTAGTAAAACCTACCAAAAAAAATCACAAAAGTGTATCAAGATCTCACTTCTAGTATGTTACGCTCTGTCTTACTAACATACATAAGTGTATCGAGATCTCACATCTAGTATGTTACACTCTGTCTTACTAACATACATAAGTGTATCAAGATCTCACATCTAGTATGTTACACTCTGTCTTACTAACATACATAAGTGTATCAAGATCTCACATCTAGTATGTTACGCTCTGTCTTACTAACATACATAAGTGTATCACGATCTCACATCTAGTATGTTACGCTCTGTCTTACTAACATACATAAGTGTATCAAGATCTCACATCTAGTATGTTACACTCTGTCTTACTAACATACATAAGTGTATCAAGATCTCACATCTAGTATGTTACACACTGTCTTACTAACATACATAAGTGTATCAAGATCTCACATCTAGTATGTTACACTCTGTCTTACTAACATACATAAGTGTATCAAGATCTCACATCTAGTACGTTACACTCTGTCTTACTAACATACATAAGTGTATCAAGATCTCACATCCAGTATGTTACGCTCTGTCTTACTAACATACATAAGTGTATCAAGATCTCACATCTAGTATGTTACACCCTGTCTTACTAACATACATAAGTGTATCAAGATCTCACATCTAGTATGTTACACTCTGTCTTACTAACATACATAAGTGTATCAAGATCTCACATCTAGTACGTCACACACTGTCTTACTAACATACATAAGTGTATCAAGATCTCACATCTAGTACGTTACACTCTGTCTTACTAACATACATAAGTGTATCAAGATCTCACATCTAGTACGTTACACACTGTCTTACTAACATACATAAGTGTATCAAGATCTCACATCTAGTACGTTACACACTGTCTTACTAACATACATAAGTGTATCAAGATCTCACATCTAGTACGTTACACTCTGCCTTACTAACATACATAAGTGTATCAAGATCTCACATCTAGTATGTTACGCACTGTCTTACTAACATACATAAGTGTATCAAGATCTCACATCTAGTATGTTACACTCTGTCTTACTAACATACATAAGTGTATCAAGATCTCACATCTAGTACGTTACACTCTGTCTTACTAACATACATAAGTGTATCAAGATCTCACATCTAGTACGTTACACTCTGTCTTACTAACATACATAAGTGTATCAAGATCTCACTTCTAGTACGTTACACTCTGTCTTACAAGCATACATAAGTGTATCAAGATCTCACATCTAGTATGTTACGCTCTGTCTTACTAACATACATAAGTGTATCAAGATCTCACATCTAGTATGTTACACTCTGTCTTACTAACATACATAAGTGTATCAAGATCTCACATCTAGTATTTTACGCTCTGTCTTACTAACATACATAAGTGTATCAAGATCTCACTTCTAGTATGTTACGCTCTGTCTTACTAACATACATAAGTGTATCAAGATCTCACATCTAGTACGTTACACTCCGTCTTACTAACATACATAAGTGTATCAAGATCTCACATCTAGTATGTTACGCTCTGTCTTACTAACATACATAAGTGTATCAAGATCTCACATCTAGTATGTTACACTCTGTCTTACTAACATACATGTGTATCAAGATCTCACATCTAGTATGTTACACTCTGTCTTACTAACATACATAAGTGTATCAAGATCTCACTTCTAGTATGTTACACTCTGTCTTACTAACATACATAAGTGTATCAAGATCTCACATCTAGTACGTTACACTCTGTCTTACTAACATACATAAGTGTATCAAGATCTCACATCTAGTACGTTATGCTCTGTCTTACTAACATACATAATTGTATCAAGATCTCACATCTAGTATGTTACGCTCTGTCTTACTAACATACATAAGTGTATCAAGATCTCACATCTAGTATGTTACGCTCTGTCTAACTAACATACATAAGTGTATCAAGATCTCACATCTAGTATGTTACGCTCTGTCTTACTAACATACATAAGTGTATCAAGATCTCACATCTAGTATGTTACACTCTGTCTTACTAACATACATAAGTGTATCAAGATCTCACATCTAGTACGTTACACTCTGTCTTACTAACATACATAAGTGTATCAAGATCTCACATCTAGTATGTTACACTCTGTCTTACTAACATACATAAGTGTATCAAGATCTCACATCTAGTATGTTACACTCTGTCTTACTAACATACATAAGTGTATCAAGATCTCACATCTAGTATGTTACGCTCTGTCTTACTAACATACATAAGTGTATCAAGATCTCACATCTAGTATGTTACGCTCTGTCTTACTAACATACATAAGTGTATCAAGATCTCACATCTAGTATGTTACACTCTGTCTTACTAACATACATAAGTGTATCAAGATCTCACATCTAGTATGTTACGCTCTGCCTTACTAACATACATAAGTGTATCAAGATCTCACATCTAGTATGTTACACTCTGTCTTACTAACATACATAAGTGTATCAAGATCTCACTTCTAGTATGTTACACTCTGTCTTACTAACATACATAAGTGTATCAAGATCTCACATCTAGTATGTTACGCTCTGCCTTACTAACATACATAAGTGTATCAAGATCTCACATCTAGTATGTTACACTCTGTCTTACTAACATACATAAGTGTATCAAGATCTCACTTCTAGTATGTTACACTCTGTCTTACTAACATACATAAGTGTATCAAGATCTCACATCTAGTATGTTACGCTCTGTCTTACTAACATACATAAGTGTATCAAGATCTCACATCTAGTATGTTACACTCTGTCTTACTAACATACATAAGTGTATCAAGATCTCACATCTAGTATGTTACGCTCTGTCTTACTAACATACATAAGTGTATCAAGATCTCACATCTAGTATGTTACGCTCTGTCTTACTAACATACATAAGTGTATCAAGATCTCACATCTAGTATGTTACACTCTGTCTTACTAACATACATAAGTGTATCAAGATCTCACATCTAGTATGTTACACTCTGTCTTACTAACATACATGTGTATCAAGATCTCACTTCTAGTATGTTACACTCTGTCTTACTAACATACATAAGTGTATCAAGATCTCACATCTAGTATGTTACGCTCTGTCTTACTAACATACATAAGTGTATCAAGATCTCACATCTAGTATGTTACACTCTGTCTTACTAACATACATAAGTGTATCAAGATCTCACTTCTAGTATGTTACGCTCTGTCTTACTAACATACATAAGTGTATCAATATCTCACATCTAGTATGTTACGCTCTGTCTTACTAACATACATAAGTGTATCAAGATCTCACATCTAGTATGTTACGCTCTGTCTTACTAACATACATAAGTGTATCAAGATCTCACATCTAGTATGTTACACACTGTCTTACTAACATACATAAGTGCAGTGATTTTTTTACCTTTTTTCAAAGGTACCTCTACCTTTTCAATTGGGAAAATTTAGCGGCGTTTTTACAAAATTGGGAAATTTTCAGAATTCAATAATCAGTATTGTCTACATGAAAACAAAGTACTTTGAAGGCATTTATTGCTCATAATATGTTATTATTGTAATTCAGTCATTCAAAAAGACAAGTCTCCTTTTTTTTTGTCACTCGTAGGTTAGGAAATTTCAGTACAGGTCTGCGGATATTTCTGACGAAATCTGTTTGTCAGAGTCACATTTGTCGGGTTTATCACCACCCGTCGGAATCGGGACTCCCACTCAGCTTTTTAAACAAAGAGCTTATGCTCTGCAAGCCCTTTGCGTCCTGCCTTTTTAACTTTTTTACATAATATTTTGAATTATGTGATGACATGATGGAGTTTGTTGATATCGAAGAAAATCTTGGTTAAAAAACGCCTTTCGTCGTTTCGTATAATACTATGCTAATTTAAAGCGTTCGATTGATTCAGGTGAAAAATATAAAAGCGAGACGCCCATTGGATAGCAGGTGCGCGCGCGACTACAAGGTTGTTGTGCAGAGGGGGTAAAAGCGCCGAATGTTCTAGATAATGAACTAGCTATTCAGCACAATGATTATTTTTATCGAGGTACAGTACGGCTTTTACCCCAACCTGGTTGTACGACGATATAGGTTTTCGCGGAAATTACAATGAAATACGCTTACGGAAAGCACTTTTCCCTATACTTTAAGAGTTAATTTACTATTTCAAATTTGTATATCATTCTAATTGGGAAAATATGCAGCAAATTGGGAAATTATTTCTAGGGGAAACCGCCGATATTCGGTAGTAAAACCTACCAAAAAAAATCACTGAAGTGTATCAAGATCTCACTTCTAGTATGTTACGCACTGTCTTACTAACATACATAAGTGTATCGAGATCTCACATCTAGTATGTTACACTCTGTCTTACTAACATACATAAGTGTATCAAGATCTCACTTCTAGTATGTTACACTCTGTCTTACTAACATACATAAGTGTATCAAGATCTCACATCTAGTATGTTACGCTCTGTCTTACTAACATACATAAGTGTATCAAGATCTCACATCTAGTATGTTACACTCTGTCTTACTAACATACATAAGTGTATCAAGATCTCACATCTAGTATGTTACGCTCTGTCTTACTAACATACATAAGTGTATCAAGATCTCACATCTAGTATGTTACACTCTGTCTTACTAACATACATAAGTGTATCAAGATCTCACTTCTAGTATGTTACGCTCTGTCTTACTAACATACATAAGTGTATCACGATCTCACATCTAGTATGTTACACTCTGTCTTACTAACATACATAAGTGTATCAAGATCTCACATCTAGTATGTTACACTCTGTCTTACTAACATACATAAGTGTATCAAGATCTCACTTCTAGTATGTTACGCTCTGTCTTACTAACATACATAAGTGTATCAAGATCTCACATCTAGTATGTTACGCTCTGTCTTACTAACATACATAAGTGTATCAAGATCTCACATCTAGTATGTTACACTCTGTCTTACTAACATACATAAGTGTATCAAGATCTCACTTCTAGTATGTTACGCTCTGTCTTACTAACATACATAAGTGTATCAAGATCTCACTTCTAGTATGTTACACTCTGTCTTACTAACATACATAAGTGTATCAAGATCTCACATCTAGTATGTTACGCTCTGTCTTACTAACATACATAAGTGTATCAAGATCTCACTTCTAGTATGTTACGCTCTGTCTTACTAACATACATAAGTGTATCAAGATCTCACATCTAGTATGTTACGCTCTGTCTTACTAACATACATAAGTGTATCAAGATCTCACATCTAGTATGTTACACTCTGTCTTACTAACATACATAAGTGTATCAAGATCTCACTTCTAGTATGTTACACTCTGTCTTACTAACATACATAAGTGTATCAAGATCTCACTTCTAGTATGTTACGCTCTGTCTTACTAACATACATAAGTGTATCAAGATCTCACATCTAGTATGTTACGCTCTGTCTTACTAACATACATAAGTGTATCAAGATCTCACTTCTAGTATGTTACACTCTGTCTTACTAACATACATAAGTGTATCAAGATCTCACATCTAGTATGTTACGCACTGTCTTACTAACATACATAAGTGTATCAAGATCTCACATCTAGTATGTTACACTCTGTCTTACTAACATACATAAGTGTATCAAGATCTCACATCTAGTATGTTACACTCTGTCTTACTAACATACATAAGTGTATCAAGATCTCACATCTAGTATGTTACACTCTGTCTTACTAACATACATAAGTGTATCAAGATCTCACATCTAGTATGTTACACTCTGTCTTACTAACATACATAAGTGTATCAAGATCTCACATCTAGTATGTTACACTCTGTCTTACTAACATACATAAGTGTATCAAGATCTCACATCTAGTATGTTACGCTCTGTCTTACTAACATACATAAGTGTATCAAGATCTCACATCTATCAAGATCTCACTTCTAGTATGTTACGCTCTGTCTTACTAACATACATAAGTGTATCAAGATCTCACATCTAGTATGTTACACTCTGTCTTACTAACATACATAAGTGTATCAAGATCTCACATCTAGTATGTTATGCTCTGTCTTACTAACATACATAAGTGTATCAAGATCTCACATCTAGTATGTTACGCTCTGTCTTACTAACATACATAAGTGTATCAAGATCTCACATCTAGTATGTTACGCTCTGCCTTACTAACATACATAAGTGTATCAAGATCTCACATCTAGTATGTTACGCTCTGCCTTACTAACATACATAAGTGTATCAAGATCTCACTTCTAGTACGTTACACTCTGTCTTACTAACATACATAAGTGTATCAAGATCTCACATCTAGTATGTTACGCTCTGTCTTACTAACATACATAAGTGTATCAAGATCTCACATCTAGTATGTTACGCTCTGCCTTACTAACATACATAAGTGTATCAAGATCTCACATCTAGTATGTTACGCTCTGCCTTACTAACATACATAAGTGTATCAAGATCTCACTTCTAGTACGTTACACTCTGTCTTACTAACATACATAAGTGTATCAAGATCTCACATCTAGTATGTTACGCTCTGTCTTACTAACATACATAAGTGTATCAAGATCTCACATCCAGTATGTTACGCTCTGCCTTACTAACATACATAAGTGTATCAAGATCTCACTTCTAGTACGTTACACTCCGTCTTACTAACATACATAAGTGTATCAAGATCTCACATCTAGTATGTTACGCTCTGCCTTACTAACATACATAAGTGTATCAAGATCTCACTTCTAGTATGATACACTCTGTCTTACTAACATACATAAGTGTATCAAGATCTCACTTCTAGTACGTTACACTCTGTCTTACTAACATACATAAGTGTACCAAGATCTCACTTCTAGTACGTTACACTCTGTCTTACTAACATACATAAGTGTATCAAGATCTCACATCTAGTATGTTACACTCTGCCTTACTAACATACATAAGTGTACCAAGATCTCACTTCTAGTACGTTACACTCTGTCTTACTAACATACATAAGTGTATCAAGATCTCACATCTAGTACGTTACGCACTGTCTTACTAACATACATAAGTGTATCAAGATCTCACTTCTAGTACGTTACACTCTGTCTTACTAACATACATAAGTGTATCAAGATCTCACATCTAGTATGTTACACTCTGTCTTACTAACATACATAAGTGTATCAAGATCTCACATCTAGTATGTTACACTCTGCCTTACTAACACACATAAGTGTATCAAGATCTCACATCTAGCATGTTACACTCTGTCTTACTAACATACATAAGTGTATCAAGATCTCACATCTAGTATGTTACACTCTGTCTTACTAACATACATAAGTGTATCAAGATCTCACTTCTAGTATGTTACACTCTGTCTTACTAACATACATAAGTGTATCAAGATCTCACTTCTAGTATGTTACACTCTGTCTTACTAACATACATAAGTGTATCAAGATCTCACTTCTAGTATGTTACACTCTGTCTTACTAACATACATAAGTGTATCAAGATCTCACATCTAGTATGTTACGCTCTGTCTTACTAACATACATAAGTGTATCACGATCTCACTTCTAGTATGTTACGCTCTGTCTTACTAACATACATAAGTGTATCAAGATCTCACATCTAGTATGTTACGCTCTGTCTTACTAACATACATAAGTGTATCAAGATCTCACATCTAGTATGTTACGCTCTGTCTTACTAACATACATAAGTGTATCAAGATCTCACATCTAGTATGTTACACTCTGTCTTACTAACATACATAAGTGTATCACGATCTCACTTCTAGTATGTTACGCTCTGCCTTACTAACATACATAAGTGTATCAAGATCTCACATCTAGTATGTTACACTCTGTCTTACTAACATACATAAGTGTATCAAGATCTCACATCTAGTATGTTACACTCTGTCTTACTAACATACATAAGTGTATCAAGATCTCACATCTAGTATGTTACGCTCTGTCTTACTAACATACATAAGTGTATCAAGATCTCACTTCTAGTATGTCACACTCTGTCTTACTAACATACATAAGTGTATCAAGATCTCACATCTAGTATGTCACACTCTGTCTTACTAACATACATAAGTGTATCAAGATCTCACATCTAGTATGTTACACTCTGTCTTACTAACATACATAAGTGTATCAAGATCTCACATCTAGTATGTTACGCTCTGTCTTACTAACATACATAAGTGTATCAAGATCTCACATCTAGTATGTTACACTCTGTCTTACTAACATACATAAGTGTATCAAGATCTCACATCTAGTATGTTACACTCTGTCTTACTAACATACATAAGTGTATCAAGATCTCACATCTAGTATGTCACACTCTGTCTTACTAACATACATAAGTGTATCAAGATCTCACATCTAGTATGTTACACTCTGTCTTACTAACATACATAAGTGTATCAAGATCTCACATCTAGTATGTTACGCTCTGTCTTACTAACATACATAAGTGTATCAAGATCTCACATCTAGTATGTTACACTCTGTCTTACTAACATACATAAGTGTATCAAGATCTCACATCTAGTATGTTACGCTCTGCCTTACTAACATACATAAGTGTATCAAGATCTCACATCTAGTATGTTACGCTCTGTCTTACTAACATACATAAGTGTATCAAGATCTCACATCTAGTATGTTACGCTCTGTCTTACTAACATACATAAGTGTATCAAGATCTCACTTCTAGTATGTTACGCACTGTCTTACTAACATACATAAGTGTATCAAGATCTCACATCTAGTATGTTACGCTCTGTCTTACTAACATACATAAGTGTATCAAGATCTCACATCTAGTATGTTACACTCTGTCTTACTAACATACATAAGTGTATCAAGATCTCACATCTAGTATGTTACGCTCTGTCTTACTAACATACATAAGTGTATCAAGATCTCACTTCTAGTATGTTACGCTCTGCCTTACTAACATACATAAGTGTATCAAGATCTCACATCTAGTATGTTACGCTCTGTCTTACTAACATACATAAGTGTATCAAGATCTCACATCTAGTACGTTACGCTCCGTCTTACTAACATACATAAGTGTATCAAGATCTCACATCTAGTATGTTACGCTCTGCCTTACTAACATACATAAGTGTATCAAGATCTCACATCTAGTATGTTACACTCTGTCTTACTAACATACATAAGTGTATCAAGATCTCACATCTAGTATGTTACGCTCTGTCTTACTAACATACATAAGTGTATCAAGATCTCACATCTAGTATGTTACACTCTGTCTTACTAACATACATAAGTGTATCAAGATCTCACATCTAGTACGTTACACTCTGTCTTACTAACATACATAAGTGTATCAAGATCTCACATCTAGTACGTTACACTCTGTCTTACTAACATACATAAGTGTATCAAGATCTCACATCTAGTATGTTACGCTCTGTCTTACTAACATACATAAGTGTATCAAGATCTCACATCTAGTACGTTACACTCTGTCTTACTAACATACATAAGTGTATCAAGATCTCACATCTAGTATGTTACACTCTGTCTTACTAACATACATAAGTGTATCAAGATCTCACATCTAGTATGTTACACTCCGTCTTACTAACATACATAAGTGTATCAAGATCTCACATCTAGTATGTTACACTCTGTCTTACTAACATACATAAGTGTATCAAGATCTCACATCTAGTATGTTACACTCTGTCTTACTAACATACATAAGTGTATCAAGATCTCACATCTAGTATGTTACACTCCGTCTTACTAACATACATAAGTGTATCAAGATCTCACATCTAGTATGTTACACTCTGTCTTACTAACATACATAAGTGTATAAATCTCACATCTAGTATGTTACGCTCTGCCTTACTAACATACATAAGTGGATCAAGATCTCACATCTAGTATGTTACACTCTGTCTTACTAACATACATAAGTGTATCAAGATCTCATTCCATTTCAAAGCTACAGAGCGTATTTTAAATTTGCCTTTAGATGCAAATAGTAAGACATTACAAACCAAATTATGACCTTGACCTTTATGGTATGGATCTGCTTTTAGTGTGTGACACATCTTGTTTAGATACTTTTATTCAGTTTTAAATCTCAGTCACAGAGTAGACACGCTCACGTCAACAAACGCCGGGCCGTCTCATTCAAACTTTTCAGTTTTCTCCAGGTACATCCCCCAAACTTTTCTATAGAATGATAATCTATGTCTTGTTAACTTTGCGATTAGGGTTTAAAAATCAAATTTTTAGTGTGGTTTTAGCGAAACAATGCATTTCAGTTATAGATTGAGATGACTACAAATCCATGTACATCATTTTTTTTCCCTTATATATGTAGTACGATATAAGGACCCATTCCCAATTGCAAAAACTTAAAAGTATATATAGTTTTTTAGCAATTCTGATGTAAAAATTGAAAGCAATTTAAAATTTGAATAAAAATCAAATTTGTTGCCAGAAGCTTGTCTTTAAAAATCGTCAACTGTCATTAGACTTGCAATTTACACATGTATGTATGCAAGGTAATCTGTTTGCAAAGTATTTAAGAATACTTTAATGCGCTGTTTTTTTCAATGTAAAGCAAAACAATACAACTGAACGGGTACCGTTGCCATTCTCAAAATGGTGAAAGAAATCCCTGGGGTATTGACTGCTATAAGAGATTATTGCTGGTTTTTAACCCTTAACCCGCTAAGCACGACTACAATAGCCTTTGCGTCCATTGTAAACCCAGATTTACAATGGGTTTACAATGTCTGGCTGCTGATCAGTCATTTCCCCCCAAAACACCCCTTTCTCACATATATGGAATGGTCTTAATTCAAAGAAAGAACAGTCCATTAAATATATGTAGCGGGTTAAGTGTTAAGAAGTAGTAAAGGGCAACTATAGAAGCAATGGTAGAGATATGGACAAGGCCGAATGCCATACAGATAGTGGCACAATACCTGACTGTATTTGTAGGAGATGCAGGGCCAACCTTCTGCTGTGACCCCTGAGCTGCAGGCATCAGGTTCTGTAGGGCAACTGGACGCATTTGTACGGTCTGTATTTGTGGGCTCTGCGCTCGGACTTGAACCACCTGGGGTCGGGGGGTCCCCAGTGAGGTTGGGTTATTGACCATATTGCTGGGATGTCTGTACGAGTTGGATGGGTAGCGTATCTGGTGCCTCACGTCCTGCCTCACTACGCCAGCTCTTATGGGCGACCTTACTGTAGGGGTGCACATAGTGGGTCTAACATTGTTCATCATCGGTGACTGGCTGTAAACAAACAGGATAATAAAAATGAGTCTTGCTGATACCACAATTTATTATGTCGATTAATATGACATTTTTATCCTTTATTGGAACTTTTTTGATATTTTAAATGTACCTTTTAGTAAACTGAAGGAAGGCGGAATCAAAATCTCTAAATAATTTGTGGCATAAAACTGTACTTATACATAAATGTTTCTACGAGTTTCTTTCATGAAATAAATATGATGAAACATAATCGACATAATGTTATACACTTTTAATACATTAAACTTTGAACAGTAAATTTCCTCTTTCTTAAACATCAACACACATAATACAGACCCTCTAATACTTTGCTGTGTCATGTTAACTCCGGTTGCATTTCCCTGTAGGTTCCCCGGTTGACCCCGACCACGACCTTTGGCCCCACGACCCCTGCCACGGCCTCTTTGACTAGAATCTATAGCCGGGTGTTGGACTGAAAACAGGGTATACAACAAAGTATAAACAAAAATATTTTATGGTTAAAAATAGATAAAATATTTGGATTATTTGTACTAAAGTCCATTTATGAAATGTCAACAACCTCAAAGAATTAATGATTACTGATGCAACCTTTAAGTTGAAATATGAGAGTTTAGGACTCTCAAAGCATTAATGGTGTAACCTTTTATGTTGTAATTTGATAGAAAACCCTATAATTCTTGCTCTTATGAAAGTAAGCTAAGCTGCACATTAATAACAGGGTCGTGTTAAATGAAAGCAATTTGGCAGTCATTAAAACTGCATCTGTGGCGAATAGTTGAGAGATGAAAACACAACTGCAACCAAGACTCTAGACTGGCATTAGTCCTTAATATTATAACATTTTAACTATAACCTATCATTATAGAATTTCCTTAGCACTGAAAGAGGCAAATATCTCCATTTATAACTTGTATAGTCTTATCTCAACATTAAGTTCAGCCATGGAGAGAAACAGAGCTTGAAATAAAATAATTTTTATGCGGAGTATTATTTTATTTTTTAATTTGTCTAAATTTATTATTTATAGTCTAATTTATAGACTGATACCAGTCTACCAAGACTCTTATAAATCTGTTTCTACCCTAGAAGGGTTGTCCAATCAATTATCCACGGCAATTACCTCGACCTGCACACCTAATTTAATGTGTTTGAACTCCTTATCCCTGAGACTGTATTCTCATCCATTCACTATCTTAAATTGGTTATCATATGTATAAAGTTTTAACATAAAACTGTTATAAATTTATAAAAAAATATGTTTTATCACATAATATTGTATTAAACACTTTATTAACCCAGTGCACAGCTGGGAGCAAAGCAGCAAATTATCTTCAGAAAGTGATGGATTGCAGGAGGAGGAGGAGAAAACAAATTTGTTTGTACACTGGTAATGTAAAACAAAAATACTGAAATCATTTCTCTATTTACAGAGATATTCCTACAGGGCTTTTCCTAGGAGGTTCAGGGAGCTGAATAACGGCCCATTCCCTATAATGAATACCTGAGTAAATTTGAACCAATAAAACACACTGAACACAATTGTTAGAAGGTTTTCTTTAGGATCCAAATGAAAACTTGTGAAAAAATAGGATGGGGCAAATTCTGACCACTTGGTTCACCTAGTCTAGGATCAGTAGATGATGGTACATGCAAACTATTCGATTCAAAACTTGTAGTTTCAGACAAGAAGATTTTTAAAGTTTTCTGATATAGTTATATAGGGAAACTGCCCTTCCCCATGGTGGCCATGTTTTTGGACAGATTAACCCGGTTTGAACAATCATAGTTAATTAATTACTGCTTATAATTAATTAATTATTTTAAAAGCCATCAAGCAGTTTCAGACGAGAAGATTCCATATAGAAATATAGCAAAAATAAGCCCCGCCTTGAACAATCTTGATATAGGCCCACCCAAACATCATTTCTGTGAAAGTAATTTGAAATCCATCAAGCGGTTTCAGGCGAGAAGATTTTTTAAGATTTCCATATAGAAATATAGCAAAAATAAGCCCCGCCCTCTGGCGACCATGTTTTTTGACGAATCAACCCGGCTTGAATAATCTTGGTAGAGGTCCACCAAAACATCATTTCTGTGAAATTATTTTGAAATCCATCAAGTGGTTTATGACAAGAAGATTTTTAAAAGTTTTTCCATATAGTTACATAGGGAAAACTGCCCTGCCCACTGGAAGCCATGTTTTTTGATGAATCAATGCTGCCTGAACAATCTTGTTAGAGGTCACCCAAACATCATTTCTGTGAAATTATTCTGAAATCAAGCCAATAGTTTTAGAGAAGACTTTTTAAAGTTTTCTAGCTTTTTTCTTTCGGTTGCCATGGCAACCTGAGTTCTAAATGGATTTCCATAATTTGAACAATCTTGAGAGAAGACCATCCAAGGATCATTCCTGTGAAGTTTCGTCAAAATTGGCCAAGCGGTTTCAGAAGAGAAGTTGTTTGAAGCAGTTGTGGACGGACATACCGACGGACGATCACAATAGCTCACCCTTGAGCACGAACTTCATGCTCGTTCATGCTCATTCGTGCTCAGGTGGTGAGCTAAAAAAACAAACGTTAAAGATATCTGCTCTGACCTAAGTGACAAGGTAGAGCAGAAGTACATAATCTTTTAAAATATCATACTGTACTTACTTTTTTCTGGCTCCATTGGATGAAACGTTCCCCCTTGCCACACCATAGTTTTTGAATTTCCATGTTTGTCGCGAATCATGTAGGCCTGACCCTCCTCAAACTGGCCCCCACCCTCTAAAACAACGTTTTGTTTGGTAATTTTAGGCATTGGACTGTTTAAAACACTCTGATTCTGATTGGTGGAAATTGATGGAACCTGCACAGGACTTTGATTGGGTATTTGCACATTTCCTCCCAAAAGGCTTTTTTGATTACCCAATAAATTAATATTTTTAGACAAGGCAGGAGAGGTCATTGTTTGTCCTTGACTATACATGTTTGGCCTGTGACTTGACAAAGTGATAACTGGTGGTTTCGGGACAGAGCTAGGATTTGATTGTAATATATTCCGTGTCTGATTATTCGCAATATTAGCACCATGGTTGTCAACAAGTTTAACGTCTATCTTTTTAGAGCTTGTTTGTGAGTTGTTCAACATTAGCAACTGCCTCACACTGCTGACCGTGTCCGACAATGGCGGCTGTTGCTGTTGCTGCTGTTGTTGAAGCTGCTGCTGTTGATGATGCTGGTTTGGTACTCGCATAGTACCAACGTAATTACAGTTACTGAAGTTTTTAATCTGAGGACTATTTTTCATTTGAGGAGAATCTGTTTGAGGTAGTGATGCTGGAGAAAATCCTAGAGAGGCTAGAGAGGCCAATTGTCTATTGTTTGCAGCAATCTGCTCTTGCTGTATCAGTAACTGTTGATTCAACTCGTCCTCTGACGGAATACCCACCAGACTTCCTTGATTTGTGTTAACAGTTTGCGACACTTTCTGATTAACGTGATTCACATTAATACCAGTTTGAACTGGATGCGGCGTTTTATTTTGAAACGGCTGCTGCTGTTGTTTTCGTTGTTGTTGTTGATTAAAATTATGCCGCATTTGCTGTGTATTATTTGACGGTGTGTGTCGCTGGGTTGGACTTTGATGCTGTTGCTGTGGATTTCCACCCGACTGAACGACTGCATAAACAAGCTTTTGTGGTGTCTTTGGACCAGAATGCACGACTTGTTTCTGCTGATAATGCATCTGTTGCTGATGCTGTTGCTGCTGCTGTTGTTGCTGCTGCTGTAGTTGTTGCTGCAGAAGCTGTTGTTGATGGTGTTGTTGTTGCTGTTGTTGTTGTTGTGGATGCTGTTGCTGTGGGTTATGTTTCAAATGCTGTGTCTGTTGCATTTGTTGTTGTTGTTGTTGATGTTGATGTTGCTGCAACATACTAGCTGGAGACTGACCCTGACTGTAGTTTAGATTTTCTTGCCCGGGCTCATCTTCATAAGTTACCTCCCTACATGTTAAAAAAAAACAAGCATCAATTAAGAAGAGCTTTTATTTCAGTGTAGGTTTGTTAAATGGACTTGAGGCAATCAAAATGCTATTTCTCTGACATAACCTTAATAAATGCTACAAATAGACAGACGATGATATAGTCGCCCCAAGACACCGAGAATGATCTTATTTACTGTATGTAAAAAATTAGATGAAAACACGTTCTTCTATATTGTCCACATTTGAAAGGTAGAATTGAATTGGGGTTTTAAGGCGCACCAACACATGTAGAACCACCATGTTTAATACTTTTGATATTACTCCTAGAAATATATTGGGACCTGCCTCAGAAAACTCAATATTACTTTGCCTATGTAACGCAAGAGACAAGACACAAACTACTGCTGTTTGTAATTTTATTCAAGAAAATATGAATAAAATTTGATTGAAACGTTAATTTATGACAAATCCTATATACACTGATGTAACTTGATATGCTTTGTATCTGTCTGTGTTCAAGTAACTTTCCAATAAAAGATATTGTATTGTAAAAATAAATGACAAGTAGTTTGCAGTGTTAAAAAAAAACACAAGAGGTCAATGACCTTGAAGCTCTACTGATTGATATTGATTTCAGGAAGTAGTCGCTACAAACTTGTTTTTTGAAAATCTATTTTAGCCGTGGCGGCCATCTTGAATTTCCGGCCGACCTGAAATTTTGCAAGGATCAAATAGACATCAAGAGCAACATTCCTGTGAAGTTTCATGAACATCCGTCAAGTAGTTTCAGAGGAGTATTCGCTACAAGTTTTCATTATCTATGTAAACAAAGATGGCCGCTAACAGCCATGTTTAACATCGAAACAAAACGATTTTTTACAAGGACCAACATCATGTCATGCTGATCATTTTAGAAAAAGTCCCATATCAATATCACTTATAGTTTTCAAAAAGTAGTTGCTACAAACTTGTATTATGAAAATCTATTTTTAGCCATGGCGGCCATCTTGAATTTCCGGCCGACCTGAGCAACATTCCTGTGAAGTTTCATGAAAATCCGTCAAGTAGTTTCAGAGGAGTAGTCGCTACAAGTTTTCATTATATAACTCTATGTAAACAAAGATGGCCACTGGCAGCCATGTTAAACGTCGAATCAAAATAATGTTCGACTCGGATAACCATCATGTCATGGTGATCATTTTAGAAAAAGTCCCATATCAATATCACTTATAGTTTTCAAGAAGTGGTCGCTACAAACTTATTTTTTAAAAATCTATTTTTAGCTGTGGCGGCCATCTTGAATTTCTGGCCGATCTGAAATTTTGCTAGGATCAATTAGACATTAACAGCAACATTCCTGTAAAGTTTCATGAAAATCCGCCAAGTAGTTTCAGAGGAGTAGTCGCTACAAGTTTTTACTATATAACTCTATGTAAACAAAGATGGCCGCGCAGCCATGTTTAACGTCGAATCAAAACGATTTTTGACAAGGACCAACATCATGTCATGCTGATCATTTTAGAAAAAGTCCCATATCAATAACACTTATAGTTTTCAAGAAGTAGTCGCTACAAACTTGTTTTTAAACAAGAGGTCAATGACCTTGAAGCTCTACTGATAGATTTTTGATAGCTAGGTCAACATTCCTGTGAAGTTTCATGAAAATCCATCAAGTAGTCTCATAGGAGTAGTCGCTATCATTATATAACTCTATGTAAACAAAAATGGCAGCTGGCGGCCATGTTTAATGTCAAATCAAAATAAATTTTGACAAGGATCAACATCATGTCATACTGATCATTTTAGAAAAAGTCCTATATCAATATCGCTTATAGTTTTCAAGAAGTAGTCGCTACAAACTTGTATTTTGAAAATCTATTTTTAGCCATGGTGGCCATCTTGAATTTCCAGGCAACCTGAAATTTTGCTAGGATCAATAAGTCATGCTGATCATTTTCGAAGAAGTCCCATATCAATATCACTTATAGTTTTCAATAAGTAGTCGCTACAATCTTGTTTTTTAACAAGAGGTCAATGACCTTGAAGCTCTACTGATTGATTTTGATTTCAGGAAGTAGTCGCTACAGACTTGTTTTTGAAAATCTATTTTTAACCGTGGCGGCCATTTTGAATTTCCGGCCGACCTAAAATTTTGCTAGGATCAATTAGACATTAAGAGCAACATTCCTGTGAAGTTTCATGAAAATCTGTCAAGTAGTTTCAGAGAAGTAGTCGCTACAAGTTTTCATAATATAACTCTATGTAAACAAAGATGGCCACTGGTAGCCATGTTTAACATCAAATCAAAACGATTTTCGACAAGGACCAACATCATGTCATACTGATCATTTTAGAAAAAGTCCCATATCAATATCTCTTATAGTTTTGAAGAAGTAGTCGCTACAAACTTATTTATTTTAAATCTATTTTTAGCTGTGGCGGCCATCTTGAATTTATGGCCGACCTGAAATTTTTCTAGGATCAACTAGACATCAAGAGCAACATTCCTGTGAAGTTTCATGAACATCCGTCAAGTAGTTTCAGAGGAGTAGTCGCTACAAGTTTTTACGATATAACTCTATGTAACCAAAGATGGCCACTGGCAGCCATGTTTAACGTCGAATCAAAATTATTTTCCACAAGGATCAACATCATGTCATGCTGATCATTTTAGAAAAAGTCCCATATCAATATCACTTATAGTTTTCAAGAAGTAGTCGCTACAAACTTATTTTTTAAAAATCTATTTTTAGCTGTGACGGCCATCTTGAATTTCTGGCAGATCTGAAATTTTGCTAGGATCAATCAGACATCAAGAGCAACATTCCTGTAAAGTTTCATGAAAATCCGTCAAGTAGTTTCAGAGGAGTAGTCGCTACAAGTTTTTACTATATAAATCTATGTAAACAAAGATGGCCGCTGGCAGCCATGTTTAACGTTGAATCAAAACGATTTTTGACAAGGATCAACATCATGTCATGCTGATCATTTTAGAAAAAGTCCCATATCAATATCACTTATAGTTTTCAAGAAGTAGTCGCTACAAACTTGTATTTTAAAACTCTATTTTTGGCTTTGGCGGCCATCTTGGATTTCACATCAACATGAATTTTTGCTAGGATCAACTAGACTTTATGGGCAACATTTCTGTAAAGTTTCATGAATATCCATCCAGTAGTTTCAGAGGAGTTGTCGCTACAAATAAAAGTTTACGGACAGACAGACGGACGACGGACGCCGCACCACGGCATAAGCTCTGCTGATCTCTAATCTCTGATCAGTAGAGCTAAAAATCTATTTTTAGCTGTGGCGGCCATCTTGAATTTCCGGCCAGCCTGAAATTTTTCTAGGATCAACTAGACATCAAGTGCAACATTTCTGTGAAGTTTCATGAACATCCGTCATGTAGTTTCAGAGGAGTAGTCGCTACAAGTTTTTACTATATAAATCTATGTAAACAAAGATGGCCGCTAGTGGCCATGTTTAAAGTCACATCGAAATAAATTTTGACAAGGATCAACATCATGTCAAGCTGATCATTTTAGAAAACGTCCCATATCAATATCACTTACAGTTTTCAAGAAGTAGTTGCTACAAACTTATTTATTTTAAATCTATTTTTATCCATGGCGGCCATCTTGAATTTCCGGCCAGTCTGAAATTTTTTAGAATCAATTAGACATCAAGAGCAACATTCCTGTGAAGTTTCATGAACATCCGTCAAGTACTTTCAGAGGATTAGTCGCTACAAGTTTTTACTATATAACTCTATGTAAACAAAAATGGCCACTGGCAGCCATGTTTAACGTCGAATCAAAATAATATTTGACTAGGATCAACATCATGTCATGCTGATCATTTTAGAAGAAGTCCCATATCAATATCACTTATAGTTTTCAAGAAGTAGTCACTACAATCTTGTTTTTTAAAAATCTATTTTTAGCTGTGGCGGCCATCTTGAGTAGACCCTACAAATAAAAGTTTACGGACGGACAGACAGACAGACAGACGGACGGACAGACAGACGACGGACGCCGTACCATGGCATAAGCTCTGCTGATCTCTGATCAGTCGAGCTAAAAACCTATTTTTAGATTTGGCAGGCATCTTGGATTTCACATCAACATGCATTTTTGCTAGGATCAACTAGACTTCATGGGCAACATTTCTGTAAAGTTTCATGAAAATCCATTTAGTAGTTTCAGAGGAGAAGTCGCTACAAAAAAAAGTTTACGGACCGACGGACAGACAGACGAACGATGTACGATTGACGAAGTGATCCCATCCGATTTGGCTGGTTTTCAAACTTGTCTGAGCTTTCATTGAAATTAACAATCTGTGCAAGTTTGGTAAAGATCAAATAATAAATGAAGGTGCTAGGGTGTTCACAAGCCAAAATATGGCATTTTTCAGCAAATCAAGGGCCATAACTCTGATGAAACTAATTCGATCGGGCTTTTTTTCGAATTTGTCCGAGCTTTCATTGATATAACAAAAAAAACTTGCAGAGTTTGGTAAAGATCCGATTAATAATGAAGGTGCTAGAGTGCTCACAAGTCAAAAGTTAACAGAAGACGGACAACAACCCGTCGTCCCATAAGCGAAGGCCAGCAGAGCTAAAAATCAGAATTCAATCAATGTTCCATGTTTTGTATAAACCTAATAAAACTAGTACTATCACTGAATGTGATGAATACCCCCGCTTAAATTCTGAGTCAACTGAATTGAATTGGAATTTATAGTCGCACCAACAGCTAAGGTCATATGGCGACTTTTCCTAATACCCCCGCTTAAATTCTGAGTCAAACGAAGGGCCACAATTTTGTAATAAAATTAGGCAATTAACAATTGGTGATGTAGAGGGACATAAGGTGATCAGTTGTTTTGTGTATATGAAGTTTTGGAACAACCCATTCAAAACATTTGACTTGAGATAAAATAAGTTAAAACTTGCCAACATTTATTTAAGTGGCTTTGTCTAATTTCACGCATAACTCTTTAAACAACACTTACTCTTCCATGAGGGCATCAGGGACATCTCCAGTGTTGTTCTGATTGATGAGTTGACGATAGAGGTTTGAGTTTGCGCCCTGTACCCCCTCCCACTGTTGGTTCTGTGGGGTGTGAGTCTCCACACCAAACCTGCTGGAAGTAGTCCAACCATGACTGGAACTCTGTTCACTGTCTTCTAAGGCTGGTGAAGAGTCAAATATGTGAAATTATAATTCATGAGCCTGTATTTAAGGTAATCATCTTCTTTAATGTTTACCCATCACAATTTCAGTTACTTGTAAAAAAAATGTATGTCCAATCAGTTTTTCAGGAGATGCTGTTTTAGCAAAATGTTACATTTCCTCTATATAACTCAATGGAATTTAATCAAATTTAGTGTATGACTTCCAAAACATAACTTTGTATGTATACTCGTCTATGAAAGATAAACGACATAATATCAAACAATTATATTGAACACGGATGTCTGTTAAGGGGATGGGGTGGGTGAGGTCTAATATGTCATAATGTGGTAAATTTTTCTTTTTAAATTATTTCTCAAATGGAATGTTATGCTGATGGGATTCCACTGTATAATTGTTTCCCTTCTACATCACCCATGGGGTCCGGGGAAAGGGGCTTCACTAAAATTTCAATTACAATATCATTTTTGCAATAACTTGGTATAAAAACTCATCTATGAAATATAAAAAACATGTCAATTTGTATTTAATACATGGACGTTTGCCCAGAGGTTGTGGTTTTAGGAGTTAGGGTGGTGGGAACGGTAATACAGGGTCAATTTTTTTCTTATGTCTCAAATGAAGGTTATGATGAGGCCTAAAAAAAAAAAAATTGTGTGGTTCGGGTAACATGTTCAAAATTGGTAGGTAGGGTAGGTCGGATTTTTTTTTTTTTTTTTTTTAAGGATTGTTTTTTATGAACGCAAAGAAGATGCACTGAATTATGTACTATAATTACTGTGACTTTATACTGTTATTTTTTAATTTTTTTGGGGGGGGGGGGGGGGGGGGGGGGGGGGGGGTGATGCGGGGAGAGTCGGGGGGTGTCGTGGTGGGGGCGTGGAGGGTTGCAACATATATGTGTAAGAATGGACTAAAACAACACAGAAATAGGTAAAATAAAAAAAAATAAAAAAAAAGGTGTGGAGGGGTGTGGGGGGGGGGGGTGATGCGGGGAGAGTCGGGGGGTGTCGTGGTGGGGGCGTGGAGGGTTGCAACATATATGTGTAAGAATTGACTAAAACAACACAGAAATAGGTAAAATAACAAAAAATAAAAAAAAGGTGTGGAGGGGTGTGGGGGCGGGGGTAGAGGGGGGGAGGAGGGAGCCCATGCCCCAATATGGGCAAAGTAATTAGATGCATAATGCTATAACAAATCCCAAACCAAAATTATAGATATATACATGCTTACATGCAAACCTAGATCTGCCTTTATCGCACATTTTATGGGCCATCACAATTTGGGTTCCATGGGAGCCCAGAATTTGCAGAAGACAAAATTACTTATCCAACACTTTACAACATACTATAAGGAAACCAATTCCAAAATTTAGTTCAGCTGGGACAAAAAATGGAAGAGATATACCCCTGTAAACACAGCTTACACGCAAAATTTGATGTGAAACAGACATATTTTAAGGGCTATCAGAATTTGGGTTCCATGGGAGCCCAGGGGTTACAGGAACCAAAATTACTTAAGCAGCCCTTACGATAATGCTATAAGGAAGCTAATGGCCAAATTTGGTTGTGCTAGGGTAAGAATTGTAAGAGATATAGACTTGTAAACACAGCTTACACGCAAAATTTGATGTGAAATGGGGCACATTTTATGGGCTATCATAATTTGGGTTCCATGGGAGCCCATGGGTTACAGGAACCAAAATTGCTTATGCAGCCCTTAAGATAATGCTACAAGGAAGCCCATGAACAAATTTGGTTGTGGTAGGATAAGAAATGTAAGAGATATAGACTTGTAAACACAGCTTACACGCAAACCTTGATGTGGGACGCCGACGCCAACGCCGACGCCGACCCCGGGGTGATTACATAAGCTCTCTTATTCTTCGAATAGTCGAGCTAAAAATATAACAAAAATCAAGAAAAAATATGTATAGTGCCATTGAAGCCATCTGGCTCCAACTTCTCCAATATGGCTCCAACTTTCTTCATTTGGCACAAGTCAGTGTTGGCGCAAGGAAAAAATGGCCTGAGGAGGCCCTGTAAGCCAATCAAGTACTATTTTTTTTATATCCGCGTTAATCACTAAATTATCAACATGAATAGACCAATCAGTTATGTCTACACACAGACACCATTAAAGTACAGGTTAATAGGGATGGGTATCGCGATATATTGTGATACGGATACAGCGATTCGTATCATGACATATATATCTTACATTGGTCACAAGCCTTTGTCATGTATGTCATTTAATGTATAATATGTCATATAATAAATTTATATGCATCATGTTAACTGTGCATACATTTGATTTGCAAATAAAATCTTAAAACTGTGTGTTTTAACTGTTAAAACTTTTATTTTTCGACCTTATTTTAGGTAACATATGAACATAGCTAGAAACAATGTTCATGTTACCTCAAATAGGGGTCAGAGCACAGCAAACCAACAATGGCATCACAAGTCGATTTATTGCAACACAGGAATATAGGTGAAATAATGAATATTATTAAATTAATGCAAATATTTAAGACAATTGACGAATTTGTTAGCTTTGGACCTTATAAATTACATTGCTTGACTGCTTTCCACCTGTCCCGTGTTTTTTTAATGTCCCGTCTTTTAGTAGTCACCGTTAACAACAAATATGGCCGCTAACATTTTCAAAATTGTTAAAAAATAAATTAAAAATTAACTGTTATTTTTGTTCTGAACACAAAAAACTGGCGAAACATTCCAGAAACTTCCAACTGCGGATACTTTTGCTATTAATGCACAGATTATCCCAATCGTGAATCCTCGGCCAATCCCGTCATTCTTCGGGATCTCGCCTCGTGTGTATCACGGCGCTTCCGTTTGTTCAAATTCTTGACATTCTGTTAGCCGGAAGGCAATGCCACTGAAATAGTGCACTGTTGCTATGTAAACAATATAGCTGCTAGCCACACGTGTTGATGTATAATTTGCATTGTTTGTTTTTTTTACAGATGAAGGTTTTATCACTGCTTTCATGTAAATAAACAATTGATGGAGCAATCGGCTGAATAACATTGCAACATTTGGATAACTTTGATTTTGAATGCAAATTGGTTTTGGCGGGAATCTAAGGTGCGACGACGTAACCAATATGGAAACCTGTGTATTACATTCGAGTAATGCTGCAAAGCAGTGTACGAGATGTGGCCAAATGAGATTATCCCTGCATATCATATTTGAGAAGGTAATTATCGCGTGATGCCTCGTTCTAAAATTCAGATTATCACGTCTAAAAATAAACTGAAATGTCAGTGGTTTTTTATGCCTAATTTGGGGCAGTTATTCGGCCCCATTCACAATGCCAAAAAGTATACTTTTTTCACAATTATATCCAAAAAAATCACAATCTGAAGAAAAAAAAAAAAAAAAAAAGCCAGTAAGGATACTAGTCTTAATATAAGCTGGTGTCAAAACTAGTCTGTATTTACCAAAAACAAAACTTAAAACCAAGGGATATTAAACTGTGAAAATAAAAGTGCAAAAAAGTTTCTTTTTCTTTTATAATATTTCACAATTTTCACAATTTCTAGAAAAATGCCGCTATTTTTCACAATGGCACAGGCACAGGCTGCATTCACAAAACACATAAGAAAAAACACTGAATGTTCCAGAACCTACCTGGACTCGAAAAGCTGCACTGGGTCCCTAACCTATTGATATACTATTACTATACTATTGATACACAAGAACCAGGTATCAGCTTACACCGTGTTAAAAGACAAGAGTTGCACGCAACATGGTGTCTCGCCTAAAGTGACGTGTCCACCAAACGTTTCAAATGAACTTCATCTAGATAAAATCGAGGGTTTATGCAACATCAAGTACCTTTGTCTGCATTCAAAAGGGTAGCATTCATAGTTTTCCATAAAAGGAGCTAAATGCAAATATTGATGAATGGACAGACATTACCATTCCATAGATTCGGTCAAAAAAAATAGACGTGTGTCCATATCAGCTTGTAACTTCATTATGCTAAATATAGGCTTTACTTATAGACAGTGTCCCTTTAAAAAGTTAATTTCATATTGAACATGTTTAGCCAGCAAAAATATCCACTATTATAATGGGAAGTATCATGTTACACAGAGGCTGTTGTTTTTGCTCTAACAAACTGACACTTTTAATCTAAGAATATGTCCTATTTTATCACGAACATGTCATCACAAATTAATGCTGGTATCTTCTTGTGATGCAATAAAAGACCAGGTTTCAGTATTAAAACTCCAACATGGCCTTTTTTAAAATCATTATTGTATCAAAGAGGTTTAATTACAAATTTCTAAATCATATTTAGCATTTTTAAAGCATTTGTAAACTCAAAATTGGCATGTCAATACATTAAACATTACAATTGTATCATGTATTTATTTTCTATACAAAACATTTTTGAACTGAAACAAATTAGATGTTCTTCAACGGCTCGTCAACACGTTATAGGTTGTTTACAGCCACCCCAGAGAGAGGAGAAGGATCAGGGCCGTCATCTGTTTTGGGGGACTGCGACCCATACCCTTGGGTGGGGGAATTTTAGCGTGCTTTTACAGGAAAGGGGGAATTCTTTTGTGGCCATAATTTTTATTATAATCATTGTTTTAAATAGTCTACATGTTTTATTTGTATTAAATACAGTTACAGATCGTACAATATTTTACATACCAGAAGTTTTAAGTTTTTTTATAATAAAAAAAAAATTCAGTGGGGAATTTTGAGTCTGAAATGGGAAAAATGGGGGAGAAAAACATACTTTTTGGAGGGGGGAATGCGTCCGGTAAGCGTCCGGTTGCAAAATGGGCAGATCGACGGCCCTGTAGTATGATGTTAGCTAAAATAAAGTATTCAAAATGCAATAAAAATTACCGGACTTTGATTAAATTTTGTTTATTTTCTATCCGATAACATCTGTAAATGGATGACCTCAACTTGTTTATAATTTACAGTGAACGGCAAGTGTTTCCAATCACCTTATTTACTGTAGTATTTTCTCGCGATGCAGTATTTTCATACGGGAAATTTTATGCAAATTTGTTGACCTGAATTCATACTGGCTGACAGTGCAGAAAAAAAAAGCAAAATCATCAACAATATTTTAATGTTTTTAATTTAACAGGAAGAAACATAGCCCTACTTATTTTTTTATAAAAAATATGAGTATCCTCATCACCTTAAATCTATCTTCTTCAATACTGTGGAGTCTTTAAATTATTGTCTTCTACTCATGGCCGCCTGTCCTTGTAAGGAATTTTGGTCATGTGTCACATAAGAAATATACTAACATAAAAATTACAAGATGTTTTAACACAAACACCGATATTTCATCATGTTTTATGCAGGTACCAGCCTTTAACATAATCCATTTACCATTTCTCATTTTACGATTAAATAAAACGTGTTGATATCTTATGAAAGGCAAAGTATTAATTCATCGTTGTGTCATAAAATATTTTTATTTTGTGCAAGTCTGCTTTAAAATGGGATACATTAATTATTTTAACACCGGTAAAAGAGATAAAATATCCATAGGAAAATTATCCATAACCTTATTTGCAAGTTTGTTTCTGTAGAACTATTTATTAAGCTGATGGTCATAAAAGTTGATGACGAAATTTGCAGAATAAACGTGCGCAAACGTAATTTTCGCCATCAGACGAAATCTCATGGCGGTCGAAAACAGATAGAAAGACGATAGTTTGAATTTTCATATAGAGAATAGGGATAAAGTCCGTGTAAAACCCTTTATTTTCACGTACTGAATATCTCTACATCTCGGAAATGTGTAACTTGTGACAGGATGTGATTGTGGAAGTTTTGTTTCTTTTCTCTCGATAATGCTTCAATAAATTTCTGAGTATATTGTCATGTTCTATGGTCAGTACAGAATATAAAACCATAATGCCGTCACAGGCCCTACATCGTACACATTCAGATAAGAGCTATGATTATCACTGCTAGTTTTAATCCAGATGTTGGTACTTGCTCAACTGCAGTGTCACAAGTTTCAAAAAGGAAATAAAGACGGACAAGAGGATGCTTTTCCCTATGTTAAATTAAATACTTTTACAGTTCCATAAGACAGACGTATCCAGGAAATAGCACACAGGTCTTTAATCACAACCAGCATACCGTTTATTTTGTTTATTTTTTCAAAATGAATAAAGTTGGCCGATACAAAGCTGAAATCGTGGATCTTTTTCGTGGACTTTCAAAAGAAAATATCCGCGTGAAATCGTGTTTATGTTTATTTTCTTGATTCAACATGTATGTCTACCTGTTAACAAGGACATTGCTCATGTCATGCGTGGCAATCTACGGGGTATTTTTGCTTCTTTTCTTCTCAATTTCTTTGATTTCCATCCATTTTTCACGGATTCACGGGAATAAGCCAATTTCCGATTGTCGCAATATCGAGAGCTCCGTTTGGTTTTTGTATCAATTAGTTTGTATTCATTTATCTCTTTCGCTTAGATAATTAAAATAAAAAAATGTCATTAATACAAACTCCAGTTCTATATCTTAAATTATTGACCTTTACGACATTACTTACTGCAGTATCAATAGATCGCAATCTCCACGCAGAGTTATCGTTCCTTGCAGTGAATGCATGTCGTCGGTGTGTTCTTGAACAAAGTGGACGTAAAACGGACGGTTCCGTGTATCCGCTGAACACGTTAAAGAACCATTGTAACCTATTCGTATGTACTGTATTTGTACAGTACTGTAC
The DNA here is from genome assembly GCA_037043455.1 of Cyrtodaria siliqua. Classification (NCBI taxonomy): domain Eukaryota; kingdom Metazoa; phylum Mollusca; class Bivalvia; order Adapedonta; family Hiatellidae; genus Cyrtodaria; species Cyrtodaria siliqua. Next base: position 162,803 of record JAWPHD010003571.1, read on the forward strand.
TGTATGGTACACGTTTCCGTCACAAATTTATTGACGATAACAACGCGGGTTGGTTGCGCATTAATTAATTTCAAATTTATACTTATAAACAATGAATTAAAGTGAGAAGAAAAAATTAGCAAAAATAGATAGGAAAGGTAGAAGGAAGATATTCTTAGTCGCTAATTGCTAAATACTGTAGTGGTTGGGAAAGTTACATGATCCCTATGTATCATCCTCTCTCTGGGGCGGCTCTAATTTCTAAATTGCATATAATGTTAAAAGACATACAATTTTATTTGCAAATGATCGTCAGATTATCTTAATTAGTATTTGGTTATCTGTTTATATGTCCGTCGTATAGACAATTAAACATACACACAGCAATCTTGCTTAAATTGTTAACTTGCGGCATCCGCTTATTTTTTATACATACGGCAACCCTTAAAAATATTTATGTTTGCCCTTTCCCGAAACTAATTTCAAATGTTGGGTCGGTGGGTAGGCAATTTTTAAAAAAAAAAAAAATTAACAAAAGAAATGCTATTTTTTAATTAATAAGTTGAGCTGGCATGTATTTTCAAATAAAAATCAATACAAAGCTTGTTTTAAAAACAAGAAGGCAAACATCCTAATTCGTTCACCTGATAACTGTGTCCATTGTAGACTCTTGGAGCAGTAACAGTTCAAGTGGGTCAGACAAAATAAATTAATGTCTGATAAAATAAGAGAAGAGTTTTCAATATGTTCCCATATAAGACTATGTAAACTGTGACCCCAGGGGCACAGCAAATTAAACATATGGTCACCATTCAAACAGGCTGGTAGAGGACCATTAGCTATGGTACATGCAACATATTAGACCTTGTCTCAAAGAAGAATATGGGTTAAAGATTTGCTTTTACTATATAACCACTCCAGATAACTCTACGTAAAACTATTACCCCAGGGCAGAGCCAGATTTGACCCCAGAGTCACCATTTGAATAAACGTGTTAGAGGACATAGGCTAAGGTTGCATGCGATATATGAGAGCCCTACACCTTGTGGGTTCAGAGAAGATTGTTTTAAGAATGTATGGTACATGCTAAATATTAGACCTCAGAAATTCTCGAGTTGCGTTTCTGTATTTCTTTAGTTTAGGTCCATGTAAAGCATCTCAAATTTGATACCACTATTAACAAATAACTCTAATGACTATTTGGTATAGATATTTTTACTGGGTATAAACGTTCTTAAACACTGTGTCTGTTTCGAAGTCTTACTTCCGTTTTAAAACAATGAAAACTAAATGTTGTGTGACAATCCTTGAGAACTGCTGACCCGTCGGTGGGGGAAAAAAATGTTTCACATTACTTTTGATGTATTTTGGAAAAAAAATGCCGGTACAATCTTTTTGACACAATAGTTTAATTTAATTTAAAAACGATTTTTATTGTAACAATTAATCGACCAGAGAATATTTTCTTTAGACTGCATCAACCAATGACCCTGGTAGAGATTGCGATCGCATGTCTGGTCATAGAGTGACTGTAATTATCGATTAAGCGCTCACTTGAAAGTGCTAAAGAATCGGCGAACATACGTTTGTTATTATTGTTATTAGCGGCATCTCGATGAGACCGGCAATTTAAAAAAAAAAAAAAGGTTCCAAAAATGAGAAAAATATAGTTGGGTCGGGGTCTTTTTTTCGGGTCAGTCGGGAAAAGGCAAACATTACATGTTTTAAGTGCGTTCGATCATTGTTAGTATTGTTTCAATATTTCGAAGCAATTTTTTTTTTGCATATTATTAACTGTTGATTATATTGCACTAAATAATATACTGAAACCTATATATGGTACATAAAACGAGGGGAAAAAAAGAATCCAATAGTACTTCATTTTATTAAATTATATGCGAACTGGTTAAACTTTTTTTTTTACTGGATTAATTAAATTTAATGTGCTTGATACAAATTTCAAGATTTCGTGTGTCTCTTTAAAGACGGTTAAGTGATGCGAATAACAGTGGAAGTTATTGAGTAAGAATTAAGTTGTAAAACAACATTTTCGTTAGTTTATTCAGTTATTTTCTTTTGACATTTCGGACATATTCATAAAAGCAGAGTCCTTATACAAGGACCCTGATAAAAGACGGGATTAATTTAATCTGCAATTGTTTGCGCCTAATGTGTTTTAGATTGATCGGTGTATTCGCCATTATCCCGTCACCCTACTTCTCAGTTCTATTGCTTGTTTGTGTAAGTCACGCTCCTGCAAGTCACGTGCCTGCATTGTGTAATCAATATTGAGGGAGAACCCAACATTCTACCGGTATATCTATTTACAGAACGTAGATCAGACGCTTGGTCATGATCGCAATTGAAATGCGCTTTATGTACCATCAAATTCACCGTTTCAAAAATCGGCCTTTGACGGTCGCTGTTTGAGTGAAACGGTGGGACATGCGATAGCTGAGGTCATCATGTGATCACAAAAAATGGCGATACACTGGTACAGCAAACTCTTGCCGTAACCAACAGGAAATTGGCAATAACATCATCACCTTCAAGAAGATGTTGAAAACATTCAACCTGTTTTGGCCTCGGTCATAGATTTAAATACGTATGTAGGTCTATGCTTGGGTGTAATCTCTTTATTAAATTTACGCACAGCTTTTGTAATGTTCTCAACGGAATACATGTTTGTTTACAAGTAACCTGTGTTCATATTCGCTAAAAATAGATTTTTTTTAATAAATAAATTATTTTTGTAACCAGATACCGTTTTTCACACTATTTTCCTATATTATGGACAAAGCAAGTTGAAATATTGACCTAAAAAATATTTAACCAAAAAATTAAACATAGGCCAAAAATAAAATGGTTTGTTTCCGCCAACGGCTTCAAAAAAAATAGGGAAGGTAGGCAAAACATTTTTTTTATTATTAATGACCTTATTTTTGTTAATGAAAAAGCGCTTTTGATATGATCAAAATTACTGGGGAAGGTATTAATACCCAGATAATACAAGGTTATGGCCCTTTTTCAATATTTGGTAATGTACACTGGAAACCCCAGGGGTCGTGGGTTCAAATCTCACGAGAATTTTTTTGTTTTTTTTATCACCATAAGAAACCTTGGTTCATGGGTTCAACTTTTTATTTGATTTTTTTTTTGCAATAAAAAAGTTAGGGTTGGCAGCTAAATAATAGGGTCGGTCGGGTTAGCGGAAACAAACACTTTGTTCTTTTAAGCCTTAGCTGGATTTCAGCTATAAATTTGTGTGGTGGCAGTGGCTACTGTAACCAGGGACTTTACTCCCTGCTGTAACAGAAAAGGGAAGTAACCACTGCGGGGAGTTTGTGAGGGACTTCGATCACAAACTATTGTTTAACTATGGTCGTTGATCTGCACATGTCCAGTTAAGGAGTAATGCGAACTTACTCTAGTTAAACCATAGTTTCTAATATAGGTTAAACCTATAGCGCGAGAACAGTTTCTACCTGATTCTTTGTGCTATATGTACATAACGTAACCAGATACTGCTCTACCTATTAGATACCATGACATCAGAGTGTAGATAGATACGTATATTATTTAATAAAAGTCCTGGTGACATATTCACCTCACCCCAAATATCCAAAGACAGAGAATCCCGTGGTACGAAAATCTGAGCTTATCTAGTTCAGACTGAATCGCCAAATGTCACAAGGCTAGAATAATGTGCAGCAGAACCGGGCCGAGGCTCAAACCCCGGACGTTCAGACTGCCGTTCCGATACTCTACCGTTTAAGCTAACCATCCGGAATACATGATATATCTGTCAACCTGTGAAATATCTATGAACCATGATCGAGACGCATACTTATACAACAGTAGCCAGCTTCCATAAGGTTCCCACCGATGCGTTGTCAATGGTTTATGACATCACAAATTATTTTATTAAGCAATTGTCGGAAAAGATTGATATGCGGTTTAAGCTATTTTTCGAATCATGTTTTCAAATTGTTTGTTAAATGGTACATACATTGATTTATAGCTGTTGTATATGGACTAAAATCATTAAAATTATGTATATATATTTGAGAATAAAATAGTGTTGAACATAAAACATTTAGGGTCACTTGTCATTGCTTAGATGTTGTAGATATCCTTTACCCAAACCATACATAAGCAATATATGGTCCTGAAATTGGGAAGTTATTGAGCAAATTGATGTTCGAGATACCCAATAATTATGATGTGTGTGTGTGTATGTGTACATTCAGGGTGAATGGATAGACATCCCTGTATTGAAAAAAGAATGACTAAAAACAAGAAACAAAACAGAAAAAATGTTAGTTGTATTGCATTCTTTTAATACAATTTGATATAAACAATGCCAGTTTAAAGATGAACATATACCCTTACAGTACGTTTTAAACACACGGCAATACTGCGTCTTAAAAGGTTAAGACAGTGTTTTAATATTTGCAAATAATACTTTAATTTTTGTCTCGCCTTTTCGAAGAAAAAAAGAGACATAGGTGTTGCTTTTCCGGCGGCGGCGGCAGCGTCGACATTCAAGTTTTGTGTTTAAGTCGTTTTCTCACAAACTGTATGCACTAGACCTTTCAAACTTTGCTTATAGTTGTATCATGGGTGGTACATCGCAACGTGACAAAGCAAATGTGGAAATGACCTTGACACTCCAAGCAAGTAAACATAATGGCGGACTTCTACAGTCGTTTATATTTAAACGCTGTGTAGTAGTCTATGTCGAATCTACATCGCCTTTTTCTCACCAATGGTTCATCAGAGAATCCAATTCTTTTTTTTAAGTAATCGACTTTAAGACAAATTACCAGCATTCTCTTGTAGATTATGAATGCCCAGGGCCCGTATTAATAAAGCAACTAGTTACTTAAATAGGACATATTACTTCAGTCAAAACTTCAGATGTTTGCATATTTTCAATAGCATCTATTTTAAGATAAATATTTAGCTGTGGGCATTATTAAAAATATAAAGAAGATATCTTGAAACGATAGAAAAAGGTGTTTAGAAATCGATAATTTTTGGCTTAAAATAATGCTTAGAAGCTTTATGAATACGGATCAAAGTCTACGTAATGCAAAATTAAGTCAAAAACAACCACAATCAAAGGAAAGCAGATCTATATATTCTTTTCTGGACATAATTTAATTTTTTTTCTTTCTATATTTGTGAAAAAATAGTACCTGTAATTGGTTAACTTAAAAGTTATCTGTTGTTGACGAAATGTATTTCATCTGTTATTGAGAATGTTTGTATACTATTTACTGTTAACCTTTTTTTTCTTCTTTTTTTAAAAGCGTCTGTTATCATCAAATTCAGACACTTCCTTGGCCCTCCTCTTTTAAAAAGATAGAAAATGTGACCATGTAAAACAGTTAAATAATTATTGACTTAAAGAGTCATAAAATTGAACATTTATAATTCATATGTTTTAATACTTATCAATTTAGGAACGCAATACATTATCAAATGAGCATTTATTGTCAAGATACATTAACATAAATGCCAAACACGATTTTTGCTAAAGTTACTCCCCTTGACACAAAGAACTCCATTTATATTTGGAACACAGCAGGCGTGAGCTGTTGTTTACATTAGTTTTCAGGTAAATTGTGGTATTCAAAACCGTTACAAGATGAATAAATTGCATGGTTATTAACTTAGAATTTCAGTTGTATTTTGGCTCTTGAAGAAAAGTGATAAATACTCGCTATAGGCTTGCATTTATCAATTTCCTTACACTCGCAAATATACAGCTGAAACTATTTCTGTGACATTTTACGGAAATCGACGCGGCTGGTCAGGGTTGGTACGAATATGTCTGGAAAAGCCTCGTCAATTTCCGTTAGCGCTAATCCGGGTTACCGCAATGTCCTCCAAGCTAAAAATAGATTTTTAAAAAACAAGTTTGTAGCGACTACTTCTTGAAAACTATAAGTGATATTGATATGGGACTTTTTTTTAAATGATCAGCATGACATGATGTTGGTCCTTGTCGAAAATCCTTTGATTCAACTTTAAACATGGCTGCCAGTGGCCATCTTTGTTTACATAGAGTTATATAGTAAAAACTTGTATCGATTACTCCTCTGAAAGTACTTGATGGATGGATGTTCATGAAACTTCACCGGAATGTTGCTCTTGATGTCTAATTGATCCTAGCAAATATCAGGTCGGCCAGAAATTCAAGATGGCCGCCACAGCTAAAAATAGATTTTTAAAAAACAAGTTTGTAGCGACTACTTCTTGAAAACTATAAGTGATATTGATATGGGACTTTTTCTAAAATGATCAGTATGACATGATGTTGGTCCTTGTCAAAAATCATTTTGATTCGACTTTAAACATGGCTGCCAGCGGCCATCTTTGTTTACATAGAGTTATATAGTAAAAACTTGTAGCGACTTCTCCTCTGAAACTACTTGACGGATTTTCATGAAATTTCTCAGGAATGTTGCTCTTGATGTCTAGTTGATCCTAGCAAAATATCAGGTCGGCCGGAAATTCAAGATGGCCACCATGGCTAAAAATAGATTTTTAAAAAACAAGTTTGTAGCGACTACTTCTTGAAAACTATAAGTGTTATTGATATGGGACTGTTTCTAAAATGATGTTGGTCCTTGTCGAAAATCTTTTTGATTCGACTTTAAACATGGCTGCCAGCGGCCATCTTTGTTTACACAGAGTTATATAGTAAAGACTTGTAGCGACTACCGTATTTACCAGCGTAAACCGCGCATGCGCAGAAACCGCACACCTCGACTTTGGACCCGAAATCCTTGGAAAAATATAATTTTTGTCTATTGTAGCGTAAACCGCGCATATAAAACCTGTGTTTTCAATTTCATAACAGAAGGCAGCCATTTTGAAGCATTGACCGAAGGACAACTATAAAACGAAATCTGATTGGCTAAAACTAGCTTCTTGTTTAGACTGTGTTTTGTACTCGAGTTTAAAATAAAAACAACTTTGAGTTGAAGAATCGAGTGTGACGTGTTCTTCACTCGTTTTGTAAATAAAAGAAAAAAAGAAAAATGAAGTCCCACACCCGTGTTCTTTAGTATTAATAGCGAGAACCAACAAGGGACATAATCTATGTCGTCTTTAAATAGCCATGTCTATTTCCTGTTCCTAAAAATGCGTTGTATTTTGATTGGATATTTAGAAATAACATCCAATCAGCATTCACGGACCCTAGATGTCGGAGCACCCCGTCAGATTGACCCAGAAACAGGTGTGAAAGTAGAAGAAAACTGCCATATAAAAGTTGTATTTTCTTTTTTGTTCTGTTTGAGAAGAGATACCCAGGTAAGTTTGATATCATTTGGAAGTTTAATATATATTTAAAAAATAAAGACATAGTTTGCGATGATAAGTACCCGTTTTCTGTAAAATTATGATTTAACTGTACGGGGGGGTCTGAACCGGAAGTAAAAAAATATATATCAAAATGGCGGCGCCCACCGTTTAGATTGTAAACAAACTGTATTTTAACTGAATTTGATTGATTTTTTGAACTGTGAGTGTAAATGAGTATATATTCTGTTGCATTCTGATGATGAATCATTTATTTTTAAGCATTGCATACTGTGTGTATGTATCAATTGTATGGTACTGATCTCGAGTGTAAGATGTTAACATTCAAGTTACTGGGTTCATCAATTTCCACATTGCAGACACCTGTCGTCACACACTGACAACCTGTTGACACAACTTCGATTCTTGAATATGTCGCAGCCAGAGAACGAATCTGTTGCAGTAAGTAATCTATTCATAACAATTAATATGTAACCAGGTACAGGTAAATGGTGATTAATTGATTCCCGATAGCTCGGTGGTTAGTGCTGGTATAGAAAACCAGAGATCCTTTTTAGGCTAGAGATTTTCAACACCTGTGACATTTGGTTAATTTGGAAAGTTAATGCTTAAAACCATAAACCAAATATTTTTTTCAGTTTAGTGAAAAGGGATAGCAGGACACTGTTGAGCAGCTAGCAAATAATGTAAAACTATTGATTAATAGTGCTCTTCAGTTTTCCACAAGCGCAAGTGGTACTTGTAGCATTTTCCTTGGCAAACGAATCGTCCATTACCTGAATCGGGATGATATAAGGACTCCATTCAGAGGTAGAATTGTGTCGTGTACCAGGATACCCAGAGTGGTACAACCTTGTCTACGACAATGACAGATCGGTTTATGTATATAAAATAGGTGATGACTATGCTGCTGGAGATCTCGAAATTTTACTTGAAGGTACTAACCTTATTCTAGCGCATGTAAAGTTCACTATAACCTGTTACCAGCTGGTTACTGATTATCCAGGAGATAACAGTTACATGTAGGAAATACAGGTGCGAACAAATTTTTACAAATGAACACATTTATATTAATTGTTAACATTTATTTTGCTTATTAAAATGAAATAACAATGCCTTGTAACCCATGATCAATTGTTAATTTCAACAGAGGCCCCATCAATAGTATTCATACCAATAATTAAATTCTGTCCCATCAAGTACAGACATAACATTTAAGAATCTACAAAACATACACAAAACAAGAAGTTTTGCAGAAGACCATTTCAAATAGAATGATAGGAGACACTATAAAATATATTAAAATAAATCCATTTAAATAAATATATGCTTTGTTTCATGTAATACACCTATCAGTGTTTTCTCCATTTTTTACGGCTGGCTGGCAATTCCATTAATTATTATTTCAACATTTCAATGGTATTTTATCAACATTATTCAACAAAACACACGATAATGCTTGATTTTATTATTTTTATTGATACTAAGCAATAACATAAAACACATGTTATAGAAACAAGCCAACTTGCATTCGATTCAATCTCTCTAGTAAACGGCCGGTCTTGCGACTTTTTGAAACCCACAAAACTGCTCAACTTGGCTGAAAAAAAAGAGTAAAACATTACTTGTTGCCTAAACCGCGCGGTTTACGCCGGTAATACGGTACTCCTCTGAAACTACTTGACGGATTTTCATGAAATTTCACAGGAATGTTGCTCTTGATGTCTAGTTGATCCTAGCAAATTTCAGGTTGGCCGGAATTCAAGATGGCCGCCACGGCTGAAAATAGATTTTTAAAAAACAAGTTTGTAGCGACTACTTCTTGAAAACTATCAGTAATATATGGGAATTTTTCTAAAATGATCAGCATGACATGATGTTGGTCCTTGTCGAAAATCATTTTGATTTGACATTAAACATGACTGCCGGCAGCCATCTTTGTTTATATAGAGTTATATAGTAAAAGCTTGTAGCGCGCTCGACTACTCCTCTGAAACTACTTGACAGATTTTCATGAAATTTCACAGGAATGTTGCTCTTGATGTCTAGTTGATCCTAGCAAAATTTCAGGTTGGCCGGAAATTCAGGATGGCCGCCATGGCTGAAAATAGATTTTTTAAAAACAAGTTTGTAGCAACTACTTCTTGAAAACTATAAGTAATATTGCTATGGGAATTTTTCTAAAATGATCAGCATGACATGATGTTGGTCCTTGTCGAAAAATCATTTTGATTTGACATTAAACATGACTGCCGGCGGCCATCTTTGTAGCGACTACTCCTCTGAAACTACCTGACGGATTTTCATGAAATTTCACAGGAATGTTGCTCTTGATGTCTAGTTGATCCTAGCAAAATATCAGGTCGGCCATAAATTCAAGATGGCCGCCACAGCTAAAAATAGATTTAAAATAAATAAGTTTGTAGCGACTACTTCTTGAAAACTATCAGTAATATATGGGAATTTTTCTAAAATGATCAGCATGACATGATGTTGGTCCTTGTCGAAAATCATTTTGATTTGACATTAAACATGACTGCCGGCAGCCATCTTTGTTTATATAGAGTTATATAGTAAAAGCTTGTAGCGCGCTCGACTACTCCTCTGAAACTACTTGACAGATTTTCATGAAATTTCACAGGAATGTTGCTCTTGATGTCTAGTTGATCCTAGCAAAATTTCAGGTTGGCCGGAAATTCAGGATGGCCGCCATGGCTGAAAATAGATTTTTTAAAAACAAGTTTGTAGCAACTACTTCTTGAAAACTATAAGTAATATTGCTATGGGAATTTTTCTAAAATGATCAGCATGACATGATGTTGGTCCTTGTCGAAAAATCATTTTGATTTGACATTAAACATGACTGCCGGCGGCCATCTTTGTAGCGACTACTCCTCTGAAACTACCTGACGGATTTTCATGAAATTTCACAGGAATGTTGCTCTTGATGTCTAGTTGATCCTAGCAAAATATCAGGTTGGCCAGAAATTCAAGATGGCCGCACGGCTAAAAATAGATTTAAGTGATATTGATATTGGATTTTTTCTAAAATGATCAGCATGACATGATATTGGTCCTTGTCGAAAATCATTTTGATTTGACATTAAACATGACTGCCGACGGCTATCTTTGTTTACATAGAGTTCTATAGTAAAAACTTGTAGCGACTACTCCTGTGAAACTACTTGACGGACTTCCATGAAACTTCACAGGAATGTTGCTCTTTATGTCTAGTTGGTCCTAGCAAATGTTCAGGTCGGCTAGAAATTCAAGATGGCCACCACGGCTAAAAAAAGATTTTTAAAAAACAAATTTGTAGCGACTTCTTCTTGAAAACTATAAGTGATATTGATATTGGATTTTTTCTAAAATGATCAGCATGACATGATATTGTGATATTGGATTTTTTCTAAAATGATCAGCATGACATGATATTGGTCCTTGTCGAAAATCCAAATCGAAATTTTGATTCGACTTTAAACATGGCTGCCGGCGGCCATCTTTGTTTAATAGAGTTATATATAAAAACTTGTAACGACTACGCTGAAACTACTTGACAGATTTTCATGAAACTTCACAGGAATGCTGATCTAGCTTTCAGAACCTGCCAGTAGAGCTTCAAGGTCATTGATCTCTTGTTGCTTGATTCTTTCATGTGATACCATAGGAGCTCGCTTGCGCTTGCGTCGCTTCGAGAAATGAGCTGTGCTCGCTATAAATGGATACACGCAGTATAGTGGAAAACCTGGAATGTGTTGATCATAAAGATATGTCAATCAAAAATTAACAACTAAAACTAGAATAAATACAGGCACATGAACAAATATGTAATAGATAGAGTCTAGTCTTAGCGAGTTGGTTACTATTGACTTTTATACAAAACTAGATGTTTTTAAATAAGACCATACCGAGTTTTTCTATCTTTAGCGTCACATTGCTTTCTCGAAACCCATCTACCAGGCAGGAAAAAGCAAACAAAGAATCGAAAAATGAACACCTATTTTTTGTCATTATTTGGAGGTTTTTCAACTGAAACCTTATTCAAACAACAAAACAAGTTATAATGATATTCATGTAGTAAGATTTTGTTTATTCCAATTAGGAATTGATGTAGTTGATCAAGTTGATCATTTCCCTAGTCATTTTATAATTTTTTTTGCATTGTCGTCGACGCGGAAATGCATTTCCGATGGTTTTCATATGATAGTCAAAAAATTTGTTTTTTTGGCCCAGCCACTCAAAACCTACGAGCCCAATGACGCTAAATATAGAAAAAAAGCTGAAACAGACTCTAGCTTTTTTATTGTAGTATGGTGTACTTTGTAACCTTGTCCGCGCGTGCTGTCCATACTCTAACTTCCATAAATTTATCGGACAATAGAGTACAGTATAAAAGCTCCGCCCCTTTGTACTGAATTAAAAGATTTATGCATTCATCAAAGGCAATTTCGCCGACCATACAACTGTAAACGGACGATGAAAAACTAGTACACTCAGCGGGGTTTGAACTCGGAACCATTGCATGTGAAGCGGGCGCTCTACCGATATCACCAGAAAAGCTAGCTCTGCGGCGAAAAACAGTAGTAACGCACTTACAAACTTAACTATTTACATATAACCCAACTGAGTCCTACTACACTACAATGCTATGATAATGTGCACTGTCTTTGTTAGTTTGCGTATGTGTTTGCCATGTATTTGTGTGTGTGTGTGTGATAGTCTCTATGTGTGTGTGTCGGTTGGTCAGTTGGTCGATCCGTCCGTTCGTCCGTCCATCTGTCAAACTCGTTTAATAAATTCAGTTAACTGTAAGATCCTCTATAATTATATGTCATCTCTAAATTGTTCACTTGCAGACTTCATATCATTATCTTAGAGGCCCGTGGACTCCTACATAATCCTTATATCATTATATTGGAGGCCCGTGGACTCTGACATAGTCTTTATAACATTATATTGGAGGCATGTGCACTCTGACATAGTCCTCATAGCATTATCTAAGAGGCCCGTGGACTCGGACATAGACCTCGTATCATTATAGTGGAGGCCCTTAGACTCTAACATAGTTCTCATGTCATTATCTAAGAGCTCCGTGGACTCAGACACAGACATCATATCATTGTCTATGGGAGGCCTATGGACTCTTAACATAGCCCTCACATCTATATCTAAGAGGCCCGTGGACTTGGGCATAGTCGTTATATCATTATATGCCTGTGGACTCTGACATAGTCCTTATATCATTACACTGAACAAAATTCCTTACTCACTTTTGCATCTTAACTAATTTTCTTATTTAAAATATATTTTAGAATAGCTATGTGATAAGTATTTTGTTTTGACTCATAGTTTGTAAAACATTTATTTTTTGTTTAAATGTTACATCTTTTGAGAGTTACCCTCCCTTTATATGAAAACATGAAATGTGCTGATAAAACACATAACATGAGTCAAAGATCGCTTAAAGATATAAAATTCTTAAAATTGGTATGAAATAATAGAAAAAAAAATAAAAATTTGACCCATTTATTGCAGATTCTCCGTCTATAAAAAAAATGAAATATGGATAATCTTAAATAACCTCCCTTTAAATTGAATATTGTTTGAAATTCAAGTAACTGTAATTCAGCGTTAACATTAAATATTTCGAAAAAATTCTAAACGCATTTGTAGTGGTAATGCTAGTAAAACATGATGTCAAAATAATTTTAACTGGCATATTTTTAGAATTTGGAACATCGAAAGCTTCACTAATTCGAAGTACTTAATAAAATCCTATATACCCATTTGTACAAGTGTTATAACTTATTTCTAAGAAAACAAATTGACTTAAAAGTTTTAAAATATGTTCATGCAATCAGAGCAGACAATTTACACTCGTTATTTTGCAGTTTAACCGTATCTCTAATCAAGCTCAAAATACACAAAACAATGAGAATATTATTGACATATTCTTAGGTAGGTACTTAGCACTTTGGTTTAGTGTATATGCCCGTGGAATCTGACATGGTCCTTATATCATTGTATGCCCATGGAATCCGACATTATTAGTCCTCATGTCATTATATAATATATATTTTTTGCCAAAAAGAGCCGAAGCAAGTATATCGGTGCAGCTCAACGTTGATGGGCCTGGTCAGCATCTTGAAGGAGAATCTATCCTAAATACAAGAAGTGATTTTGAAAATAAAGATGTTATTGTTACCCACTTTTATTGTTAAATAATACTTCTCCTTGTCAATGAAAAATACCTTGACCAATGTGGTTTAATGGGTTTTGTGGGAAATATGGCAGTTCTGTTTAATACTTTAAGTCCATGCTCTCAGTACGAACATATAACACTTCTATGGTGTACTGGTAAACACGTCTACCCTTTGGGTGGAAGACCCAGGTTCAAATCCTGGTGGGAGATGTTTTGACAAAGAGCTGGATTAAGTATACATTTCTAAATTCTGGATACAAGTCAATGTACTTAAATAGAATATAAGCAGTCGAATATCCTCCGGCCCGAACATGTCTATGTCTTTGAGGAATAATGCAAATGATAAAACAGTTTTATATGTCTATGAAATAATGACGATACTTTTTAAAAGCCCATGTTTGAATGATTACGTTATCATTCGTGAAGGAGGGAGTATCAAAGTGAATGAGCTTTTCAAGTCACAAATAAAATGTAAAACAATGCTACAGTGCTTTGTGGGGTATAGAATCACTTGGGTTAAATGTCTAATTTTAAAATGAAAGGAAAATGTTTATTTAATTTCTGATTTAGATTTACACTTTTAGTTGTATGAAAGCAAAATTTCTAAAATTATTGTCCTGAAACTGTGATTTTTTAAAAGGCGTTTTTGCACCAATATTTACATAATTTCATTTAATCCTTAAAAGTGCCAAACTTCAACAAGTTACCTTAATTGATGATTGCATTTTGACTTTTGTCCCTAACATTTGTTAAAACAGCAAATATTTATTTCTGATTTTATAGTGACAGTATGAATTTTTCGTTTCAAAAACACACTTCATTCAGGTAGTATAAAATCATTTTTTCTCAGAGGTGTTGCACGTAGTGATATATTTTGCATGGAAAAATGTCCCAAATAATTTCATTGTTGAATAAATGTATATGCTTATATGATATATCTTCAAGCCAGGAAAGTTTTAAAATAATCTAAAATATATGAATTTAAACAGGAAATGATTCTTTACTACCAATGATTCTATACACCCCAAAGAACTGTACTTTGTTGCAGTAATGGGTCCATTTTAAAATATTTTTAACATTAATTGAAAACTTTACAATAAGAGGGATGCCAAGTTAGAAACAATAATCTTCCCTGAGGTCCTCTTTACCTCTGTTTTCGTAACGCGCTCTTGTACTTTTATATTTTTTCCTTCTACCTACAGATGCAATTTAAAATGTTGGAAGAACTGCAGAGACTAACGAGCAAGTGTTTGAACCTAGATTGCCAGTTTTCATCTGATCTTTACCAAACTTTAACATACTGTTAATATCAATGAAAGCTCGGACAAGTTCGAAAATCAGCCAGATTGAACCAGTAACAGCGGAGATCTGACCCGGGCCTTGATTTAGTTAAAATGCTATACTTTGCCTAATTAAGGCAATAGGGCTTTCATTTTTCATCCGGTCTTCACAAAACTTTACCACATTGTTAATATCAATGAATGCTCGGACAAGTTCAAAAACCGGCCAGATCGGACCAGTAACAGCGGAGTTATAGCCCTTGATTTACTTAAAAATGCAATATTTTGCCTCGTTAAGACGATAGGGCCTTCATTTTTCATCTGATCTTTGCCAAACTTTACGAGATTTTATGACTTTCTTTTTTTATATTATTATTATTATTATTATTTATTTTTATTTTTTTTAAAAATGTTTTTTTTTTTTTTTTTTGCCTCGTAAATACGATAGGGCCTTCATTTTTCATTTGATCTTTATCAAACTTTACCAGATTGGTAATATCAATGAAAGCTCGGACAAGTTTGAAAACCGGCCAGATCGGACCAGCAACAGCGGAGTTATGGCCCTTGATTTAGTTATAAATGCTATATTTTGCCTCGTTAAGACGATAAGGTCTTTATTTTTCATCCGATCTTTACCAAACTGTATCAGATTGCTAATATTAATAAAAGCTCGGACAAGTTCGAAAACCAGCCAGATCGGACTAGTAACAGCGGAGTTATGGTCCTTGATTTCGTTAAATATGCTATATTTTGCCTCGTTGATATGATAGAGCCTTCATTTTTCATCTGATCTTTACCAGATTGTTAATATCAATGAAAGCTCGGACAAGTTCGAAAACCGGCCAGATCGGACCAGTAACAGTGGAGTTATGGCCCTTGATTTAGTTAAAAATGCTATATTTTGCCTCATTAAGATGATAGGGGCTTCATTGTTCATCCGATCTTTACCAAACTTTATCAGACTGTTAATATCAATGAAAGCTCGTACAAGTTCAAAAACCAGCCATATCAGACTAGTAACAGCGAAGTTATGGCACTTGATTAAGTTCAAAATGCTATAATTTGCCTCGTCATACGATAGGGCCTTCATATTTATTTTTTTTTTTTTTTTTCTTTGTTAATTTTTTTTTTTTTTTTTATTTTGCCTCGTTAATACGGTAGGGCCTTCATTTTTCATCTGATCTTTACCAAACTTTATCAGATTGTTAATGTCAATGAAAGCTCGGTCAAGTACGAAAACCAGCCAGATCGGACCAGTAACAGCGGAGTAATGGCCCTTGATTTTGTTAGAAATGCTATAATTTGCCTCGTCATACGATAGGGCCTTCTTTTTGCATCTAATCTTTGCCAAACTTTACCAGATTTTATGACTTTCTTTTTTATATTTAAGAAATAGAACATTGTTTATTGTGAATTATCGTTTAATATATCACGGTTTGGAGTTCAATTGTAAACAATAATTTCACGAGCCCGAAGAACGAGTGAAATTATTGTTTACAATTGAACGACAAACCGTGATATATCATAGATAATTCACCGTAAACGATGTTCTATTTCTATTCTAATACCCCTAAAATGTGAAAATAACGCACACATCTGAAATCTTTCGCATTGCTTTGTTTGCTCTCCTAACGTTGCATACGTTACAATGCGCAATGCGCAATGCTTATTCTCCTATTGTTGCAAAATTTACAGTGATATATCTTTCAATATAACGAGATATTTTAAACTAGGCTATATAGTGCGGGTGTATTAGATTTTTTTAGATTTTTTTTTTGATTTTTTTTTATTTTATATTTTTTTTTAATGTTTTTTTTTTTTTTATTTTGCCTCGTTAATACGGTAGGGCCTTCATTTTTCATCTGATCTTTACCAAACTTTAACAGATTCTTTAGTTATGGCCCTTGATTTAGTTAAAAAGCTGTATTTTGCCCAAAACTTTCAAAAAAACGTAAATGGCAGTCACTCGCTTCATTGATGTTAAAAGAGCCATGTTAGCCAGTAGAGCGTCCACAGGCCCTCTTGGGCCTCTTGTTGGGCCTCTTTTTTATATCTTACTTGCAAGATTGATTGTCACCAAACTCCACCAGAATGTTTCTTGTATGCATCTAACATGCGTAAAAATTACAGGTCGCTGTGGCCAACTTTAGAGAAAATATGGGTCACTACCGTCTCCGCTAAAAGATGTATATCTTGATTCTTTTTTTGCAAGATTTTCACCAATAGCCAATGTAATGTTGCTTATATGCATTTAACATTCTGTGCAAAATTCAGGGTTACATTGCTTACTTCAGACAATATATATAGGTCACCAGTGCAACCATGAAGATCTATAAAAGGTCTTTTGTTTTCAAAACCTACCATCAATTATGGTGATATATTTTTTGTTACCCTAACCCCACTGATAAATGCATAATTCGTGAGCTTGAAAGTTTGTTATCAATAAACTCAATGTTGTATCAATACAGCACCTTTCATACCTATTTGTAAGGTGTTTGCAAAACAAAAGTAGTTAGATAATTCAAACTTGATGCACACTAAAATCTGAATGACAGCGACATCATCCTTTTAAAAGAAGGTCAGTGAGAATGACTTAACATACTTTCACACTTATAGAATGTTTGTATGTGACCGACAGTGCTAAAGTGGAGCATCCATGTCTCTTGGACACATTGTCTAGTTTTTAATTTGTATATTTAAAGGAGACAACACTCTGGGTCAGGTTTCTTCTTAAGCCCAACCTCAGGTTATGTTTATAGTAACGTTTTCTAAAGGCAGAAGTCTTCTGGGTCAGGATTCTTGTTAGTGTGCATATTTTAAATGTGTCAACTTTATGGTCAAGTTTCACATTAATGTGTATCACTTGGTGGTGTAATACTATTATGTTATCAATATGAAAGTACGATTCCGTCGCAAAACAACGTTATCTCGAGTTTTTATTTATCGTTTGATAAGATTGTGTGTGCGTGTGCATGCGTACGTGCTGGTTATTACAAAATGCCTATTAAGTGTTAAAAATGCAACAACATACCAACAAATATCCGTGGTCTAGTGGTCAAACCTTAATTCATTAAAATTATATAGAAGCGCATGGTCCCTAGTTAGAATCTCTTTCTGGAAACTTATTTTTTAGCTCTACTGATCAACTGATAGAGAGGTAAGGATTAAGTCTCCTTTGTAATTTTGGCTCTAGAAAAAGACTGAAAACAAATTGTAGGATTTTAAGATTTTATTTTAATTCTGATTTTCCAACTATAACCTGAGACAAGAGCAAATCTACCTGTGACCTGGTCAGGCCAAAAATACTGCGATTGGTGTATCTCGGATGTTTACGCTTGTTTTTACCTGGCAATGGCAGCCACAGCTAGGCTTATGGCCTTCAAGGTCGCTAAATGAGGCCACCAAGAGGCCAGAGGTTATATTAGCTGTATTTCTACCAACAAATTGGTGGCCGATATTATCGGAGAGGTTCATCCTTCAATCTGGAACAAGTTGGGTGGTCAACCCAAAAACAATTAAAACCATTTAATATTATATGATTCAATTTCATGTTATTAAAATAACAAATGCATTCAACTGGACTTAGTGTTCCATTCAATGTAATTAATATTTATGAAAATGTTAGGTCTGGAAAACTTGTTTGACTGATATTTAGATTCTTAACCATAAATATTCTTTAGATTGCCCCCAGTCCCTTTAAATAAGATCAAAATGTTGATTTTCTCAAAATGCTCTCTCATACAGTTCTGAAAGAGTTTGGTGTTAAAATAAAAACAAATTATATCATGTATCATTGTTTTATTTGTTTAGAAATGATTTGTATGACGAATAAAATTGATGTGCTTCAATCCACATTGTTTAATATATTTAATACTTCCAATTTTAGCATAGCAACATAGAGAGCTGTGTGTACTGTTATGTACGTCGCATGTTTTACTGCTCTGTGACATTTCTTTCCATCTTCATGTGATGCAGGAGCAATTTTAAATTATACATATTAATATGTACATCCGTAAGGGCTTCAAAATCAGTTTAGAATTATGTTTTCACCTTCGTGTATTAAAAAAAAAAAGAAAAAAAAAGGAAAATCGACCTACCTACCCTATTTCTTTTTTTAGCATGAAACCCGATTATTTTTTTTCTTGGCCTCACACACCTGCTATATTTCTGAATACAGATCATTCCATTTATGATTTGGAGCAGAAAATAGGATATACTAAGGTTGATGCAAGGGATTTAATTGATATAGCTTTAAAATTAAAATTTGTGGTAGCATGACATTGTAAAAAGATGTAAAAAGATATATTCTTTAAAGTAGGATAAAACTGAATGAGATTATAATTTTGCATAGGTAATGTTGCATAATAAATCATAATATTTAGGAATATAGGAATATTGCTCTTAATGTCTAGTTGGTCCTAAGTAAAAATCAGCTTGGCCTAAAATTCAAGATGGCCACCATGTCTAAAAATAGATTTATTAAATACAATATTGTGGCGACTACTTTTCTAAAACCATAAGTGATATCGGTTTGGTACCTTTACCAAAATGACTTTTACAAAACTTTACAGGAATGTTGG
This sequence comes from Cyrtodaria siliqua, assembly GCA_037043455.1. Lineage (NCBI taxonomy): Eukaryota > Metazoa > Mollusca > Bivalvia > Adapedonta > Hiatellidae > Cyrtodaria > Cyrtodaria siliqua. Next base: position 182,179 of record JAWPHD010003571.1, read on the forward strand.
TCTTGATGTCCAGTTTAGTCCCAAGTAAAAATCATGTTGACTGGAAATTCAAGATGGCTGCTACACCTTAAATACAAGTTTGTGGCAACTATTAGGGCTGACTATTGAAGGGACAATTGACTATTGCGATAGTATTGCTATTGCAGAAATTACAATTGCAATACTTTTACCCTTGAGATATACTGTTGCAATACTATTGGGCAAAATTGAATCCTTACAAATATCTTGTGAGATACAACTATAACAAAGAAGCAGATGAAATAATACACTCAAGTGATATGAAAACGCAACACGGGAATTTCCGCTATATATTGTATATACTGCACACTTAATTGCACATAATATTCCAAAGAAATCCCAAGATGTTTTTTAAAAAGAAAGTTGCAGTTAACTAGAGAAAGGACACAACTGTGATGTTGTAGACATTTTAATCACACTACACTTTGTAACAAGAACTTCATAAATGTTGAAGTAGCTCTTTGAAAAATTGAGCTAGTTCAGTACTGTATTTAACGTAAATAGTTTGCAAAATGTTGCATCCTAAGTTTGCTCACATGATTGAGCCAAACGCGTACTCTGTGAATAATGAAACATTGAAGGAATACTATTTGCTGTATTATTTGTTGTTTTAGTATTTTTTCCAAAAGGAAAGGTCTTACATAGCCATGTACCATTCGATTAAAAGCAGCATATTGTGCATACAATATATAGCGGAAATTCCCGTGTTGCGTTTTCATATCACTTGAGTGTAGTGTTTTTGTTTGTTTTTATATTATCTCCAAATGAATCTGCCATGTTTTTGCTTATGCAGTGAACTTGTTGATGGAAGTTAGCATGGAAAAAATTACGAAATGTCTATACTGCCATATCTGCCACATCTTACCATCCCATCCCATTCACCCCTCCCATTTTTCAATTACAGTGACATTTCTAGTTTACTCTTTTGATACATGTACTTTCAATATCATATGTTTTTCTAGTTTTACAATTAAAATTAATTTTATAAAATGTATCTCTATTTATATTGAGTAAACCTTACAGTGGTTTTCCACCAGTGTAAGGTTTACTCAATATATTAATATAATTACTCAAAGTATTACACTTTGAAAGACCTTGGTGACTTTGCTTTGGAAACGATGTTCAGGGAGAATGCATTGTAATTAAGTGAATATCAAATAACGGCTTTCACCAAACGAAAAAATATTTGTGTCAAATTGGAGCCATTGCAGCCAAGTTGGAGACACTGTAGAGCCAAAAGTGGCTTCAATACTATTTCTTCATTGTTTTCATGTATTAAACAGAAGTATGGAATATGACCGTGATGGAAATAAACAGTCGACAATACATAACCTCTTGTTCTAAAAGAAATAAAAACAAGAGGTCAATGACCTTGAAGCTCTACTGATAGGTTTTTGATAGCTAGATCAACATTCCTGTGAAGTTTCATGAAAATCCGTCAAGTAGTTTCAGAGGAGTAGTCGCTACAAGTTTTCATTATAACTCTATGTAAACAAAGATGGCCGCTGCCGGCCATGATTAACGTCAAAATCGAAATAATTTTTGACAAGGATCAACATCATGTCATACTGACTATTTTAGAAGAAGTCCCATATCAATATCACTTTAGTATTTTGAAAATCTATTTTTAGCCATGGTGGCCATCTTGAATTTCCGGACGACCTGCAATTTTGCTAGGATCAATTAGACATCAAGAGCAACATTCCTGTGAAGTTTCATGAAAATCCGTCAAGTAGTTTCAGAGGAGTAGTCGCTACACGTTTTCATTATATAACTCTATGTAAACAAAGATGGCCACTGGCGGCCATGTTTAACGTCGCATCAAAACAATTTTCGACAAGGATCAACATCATTCCAAATCGATCATTTTAGAAAAAGTCCCATATCAATATCACTTACAGTTTTCAAGAAGTAGTCGCTACAAACTTTTTTTAAAAAATCTGTTTTTAGCCATGGCGGCCATCTTGAATTTCTGGCCGACCTAAAAAAATCTGGGATCAATTAGAAATCAAGAGCAACATTCCTGTGAAGTTTCATAAAAATTTGTCAAGTAGTTTCAGAGGAGTAGTCGCTACAAGTTTTTACTATATAAATCTATGTAAACAAAGATGGCCGCTAGTGGCCATGTTTAAAGTCACATCGAAATAAATTTCGACAAGGATCAACACCATGTCATGATGATCATTTTAGAAAATGTCCCATATCAATATCACTTACAGTTTTATAGACGTAGTCGCTACAAATTTATTTATTTTAAATCTTTTTTTAGCCGTGGCGGCCATCTTGAATTTACAGCCAGCCTGAAATTTTTCTAGGATCAACTAGACATCAAGAACAACATTCCTGTGAAGTTTTATGAACATCCGTCAAGTAGTTTCAGAGGAGTAGTCGCTACAAGTTTTTACTATATAACTCTATGTAAACAAAGATGGCCACTGGCAGCCATGTTTAACGTCGAATCAAAATAATGGTCGACTACGATCAACATCATGTCATGCTGATCATTTTAGAAAAAGTCCCATATCAATATCACTTATAGTTTTCAAGAAGTAGTCGCTACAAACTTAATTTTTAAAAATCTATTTTTAGCTGTGGTGGCCATCAAGAGCAACATTCCTGTAAAGTTTCATGAAAATCCGCCATGTAGTTTCAGAGGAGTAGTCGCTACAAGTTTTTACTATATAACTCTATGTAAACAAAGATGGCCACTGGCAGCCATGTTTAACGTCGAATCAAAATAATATTCGACTAGGATCAGCATCATGTCATGCTGATCATTTTAGAAAAAGTCCCATATCAATATCACTTATAGTTTTCAAGAAGTAGTCGCTACAAACTTAATTTTTAAAAATCTATTTTTAGCTGTGGCGGCCATCTTAGACATCAAGAGCAACATTCCTGTAAAGTTTCATGAAAATCCGCCAAGTAGTTTCAAAGGAGTAGTCGCTACAAGTTTTTACTATATAACTCTATGTAAAAAAGATGGCCACTGGCAGCCATGTTTAACGTCGAATCAAAATGATTTTTGACAAGGACCAACATCATGTCATGCTGATCATTTTAGAAAAAGTCCCATATCAATATCACTTATAGTTTTCAAGAAGTAGTCGCTACACTTGTATTTTAAAAATCTATTTTTAGCTTTGGCGGCCATCTTGGATTTCACATCAACATGCATTTATGCTAGGATCAACTAGAATTCATGGGCAACATTTCTGTAAAGTTTCATGCATATCCATCCAGTAGTTTCAGAGGAGTAGTCGCTACAAATAAAAGTTTACGGACAGACGGAAGGACGGATGGACGACGGACGCCGCACCACGGCATAAGCTCGCTGATCTCTGATCAGTCGAGCTAAAAATGAAAGTATCATATAAATATTATTTCTTCTGCATTCTGGGGTTGGTATTTTTGTGTTGCCTTTTCGAAGAAAAATGCGATACATAGGGATCACTTTGTCGTCCGTCAGTCAGTTTGGTTTAAACCCCCAAAGGCCTTTTTTGCCATTGACCGTTCCCTGGCGGTAGCCCTATTGTCAACCCTTTTTGTGTTTGTGACGTCATATACCTTTATTCTTTGTAAACATTGCCATTCATGTTTGTCCTTTTGTTTTTGGGTTTGCGGGGAGCAAACTTTTCGCTGCAATGTTAACAGAATGGTATACCAAAAATTGAAGGCTGGCCAGATTTCTGAGCTAAAAATAGCTTTCTGAGCTGAAAATAGCACAAGTGGCAGCCGAACAGCATTGACTGAAACTAAGACGAGACATGTATGTAATAGGAAAACAATAATATTCGAAATGATTATTGGGGAAAAAACGTTCTGGTTACGGCATTGTTTTATTTGATTTTACCTCAGACAGAACGTGAAAACAATATGATTATAGCTTTATTATGTATAATTGTATATAGCAACAACTATTTCGAAAGTTGTTTAGTGATTCACGATTTCAGTGAATTATTATTAATGACAAGACGAGATGAAGAAACATGTTTAGATACCACTGGATTGTTATTGTGTTGGAATATAGCAAATATACAAATCTTGTTATCGTTATATCTCCTGTATTTCAGATCGGACTCCATCAAAACTTTCAACGATTGTAGAGTTCAGGGTCTAGTCGTGCAAGAACAGAAAGGCAGAGGGGCATTCCGGATCTGAACGCTATAGCAGTTGACAAGACGCAAACATTGCAAGAACAAATTGCGTCCGACGCTATTTCTTCCCCATTTCTATTCATTTTTTCTGCACTTTGTTATTCATGGCATGTTCATCTTATTCAGATTTTGTTCGTTACACAAACCCCACCGCATTCAGTACTTTCAGTGCTTTGTTTATATGCAATCCTAAAACAGGATTTTGTCTCTCGTGGCAAACATGTCATTCAGAATTATTAAAACAGACATATTTTCCATTTTCAGTCGTAAATGGGCATTTTTAAAGGAAAAAGGAAAATAGGATTCTTTCTAACAACAAACAACAAGAAAACACTTTCGCTAAAAACTAAATCATGTTATATAAGAAGCATACAGGATTCTCCATTTTCAAAAAAGCTAAAATTTTCTCTCTCCAATGGTCAGGACTTCAACACCGAGCTACAAAATGCTCATTATAATTGCTGAGAGGGCGAAGAATTCAATTGAAGGGAGGTCTCAACTAAAGGGCAATAACTTCTTTAACCTTTTTATTGTATTTATCTGCTCTTAATTCCTACACATCTTTACATGGTAGTGATGTTGCACACAATTAAAGTTTGTTACAGGTAGCTGTTATGCTTTTGAGGAGTAGGCGACATACATCTTTAAATAATAATAGACTAAAAAATATAAAGGGCATTAACTCATTTCTCTTTTATCAGATTTATCTGTCATTGCTTCCTACTTTTGGTAGAGATGATGCATACAAAGCTTGGTTCAGGTAGATATTATTTTTTTGAGGAGTAGATGACATACATTTTACAATAATATGACTTCAAACTATAATGGGCAACAACTCCTTTACCTGTAATTGTAGTTATCTGCCTTTGCTTCCTGCACATCTTTACACGGTAGTGATGTTGCTCCACTAGTTTGGCATGGGTAGCTTGTATTAATAGTAGGCGACACGCATGTGTTTGGGACGGACATGCCGACACACGGAAAGACGGACAATAACATTTCTAAAGCCCCTGCTTTTGGGAAGTCGGAGGGGAGTCCCTGGACGAGTGGTTAGACACTCCGACTTGAAATCACTTCTCCTCACCACCGTGTGTTCGAGCCCTCATGGGAACAGGAATCTTTATGTGAGGAAACTATCCAGGTGTCCATCCGTGCAGGAAAATTGCCCAGGGGCGCACCTATGACCTTAGCAGTTGGTGCGACTATAAAATCCAATTCAATTGAATTCAGTTAGTGAAGTCAGGGACTAATAACAACAGTTTGGAAACAAAATAACTATAACAAGATTTAAGAACTGGTTATAATTTTTATTTTGATAATAAAAACAATTCGTTCTCCACCACCATTCCTTTAAATTGCATAACAAAATTTAAAATCATTCTGAAAGCCTCAATCACTTTCCAACATCTAGTAACCGCCTATTAACAATAACATGGGCGAGCACCAATCAGGGACTTGAATAAAGCACGCTATTTATATGTAATACTGTAAAAGATTTAAATAGCTGGAAATTAAAACAACAGTAATGTTAACAGATGATAAAATGAACACAGCAAACAACAAATAAAGATCTATGCTGTATAACAGCAAGAACTGCAACATAACTTTCATCATTTTTTTATACTTATAATTATCCTCAAGATATCTCAGTAATACCCAATCCTGTGAAATCCACAGGGTAGTGCATTAGAATCAGATTGCTATCATACAAGCGTATACCGGTATTCGTATCATAATTATAAGCGCTATCTTTCATACTACAGCTATTGATGTAGATCCTAAATGATTCCATCTACTTCATAGCGTACAGTAACACAATTGAAGATAGTTTCCAAGTGCTTTAGTGTAGTTGAAATTTGTTTGGCACATGTATATTGATATGACTTTCACATCGTCCATACAGCTTTGGTAATTTTTACCGTTTTACTGGCCTCTAAATACAGATAAGCACCTGTCAAGTTTCAACTGATCTCTCAATACCAACATACCTGTCTAGTGTTACTGGTCTCTAAAATATAACAGTCATGTGTCAACCAGTCTCTAAATACAGATATAACTGTCAAATAGCAACCAGTCTTAAAATACAGATATAACTGTCAAGTATCAACCAATCTCTAAATACAGTTATACGAGTCATGTGTCAACCAGTCTCTGAATACAGATATAACTGTCAAGTGTCAACCGGTCTCTAAATATGATTATACATTTTAAATGTCACGTGTCCCTAAATACAGATCTCAACTGGTGTCTAAATACAGATATACGTGTTAAGTGTCAACTGATCGCTAAAGAGATATAAATGTTAAGTGTAATTTGTTCCTAAATACAGATATAAATGTCAAATGTCAACTGGTCTCTAAATACAGATAAACATGTTAAGTATCACTTGTCCTTTAATACAGATATACATGTCAAGTGTCAACTGGTCTCTAAACACAGATATACCTGTTAAGTGTCACTGGTCTCTAAATACAGATATACCAGTTAAGTGTCAATTGGTCTCTAAGTACAAGTGTATGTGTCAATACCTAACTGATCGCTAAAGACAGATATACATGTTAAGTCTCAACTGGTCTCTAAGTACAAATATATGTGTCAATACCTTTAACAGTTCTTTTTAATGTTCTGTTACATAGAAAATGGGTAAAACATGTGTGCTCATTTAAAATGACACATGGCAATCTTGTTTAAAAACGTGCGTCATCCCTTTTGTTTATCTTTATAACTTGCTTATCATCATCAGAATTAATTCTTTCGGCATATTTCTTACTGTTGATTAGTTTCCACCAATAATATATTTAAGATATTCCACCATTGTGATCATAGCTGTTTTCATGGATAAAAGGGAAGTGCCCTACATGCCACTAACTGCATGCTGTTTAACTGTGAAGAACTGAGCTGTAAATGGTTCCCCCAATTGTACAGTATAAAGTCAACTTCACCCAAACATTCATCCTTAAACCAATTTACATACAAAATAGATTGCCGGCAAACAACAACATGCAAACGAACCTGATCATAGCTTTGTTTGAATAACAGAGTGGAGTGTTTTAGTGATAGAATAATGACGAAACACTGAAAAACTCCACATCAGTTTAAATTTTATTGAAATATATGCATTCAAAATGATACTGGATTAATAAACGGAGTTGTAAACTGCAATGCTTGATAACTACTTTATGAATGCCACGTGTCCCTTAAACACTTGTTGCTCGTTGTTAGTTTATAGATTAAATACCAAATCTGCTGAGACATCTATATGACATATACTATATAAATATAAGGTATATATTAATAATTATTATTAATTAAACATGATATGTAATAGGTTTGAGCATCAAATGAAAATAAATACTAAGAAATATTAACAATTCCATTTGTACAATTCTTATTCCTCTAACTGTTAAATCACAAATATCTACATCAACATAGCATAAAATGAATTGAATTGAAATGGGGTTTTAAGGCGCACAAACACATGAAAAGGTTACATGGCGCCTAACAGGCATGAACATGCCAGGCTCATCTTCCATGTACATCGAGATAAAATATGGAAAATGGGCCTAGAACCTTCTCACCCTGAAGTGCAGAGTTGCTGCAAGTTCTATCGTAGAAACTCCATTTACGCAGCATAAAATGAGGGACCATATTTACAAAATTAATAACCTTGTTACTCTTTAAAAAATAAGATGCTCCCAGTAACACACATGGAATGGCAGAGAATGTGTGTTCCTTGCCTGGGTATGGTTCCCATAAACACACATGGAATGGCAGAGAATTTGTGTTCCTTGTCTGGAAGTGATTCCCAGTAACACACATGGAATGGCAGAGAATGTGTGTTCCTTGTCTGGAAGTGATTCCCAGTAACAAACACGGAATGGCAGAGAATGTGTGTTCCTTGCCTAGGTATAGTTCCCAGTAACACACATGGAATGGCAGAGAGTGTGTGTGTGTTCCTTGTCTGGGAATGGTTCCCAGTAACACACATGGAATGGCAGAGAATTTGTGTTCCTTGTCTGGAAGTGATTCCCAGTAACACACATGGAATGGCAGAGAATGTGTGTTCCTTGTCTGGAAGTGATTCCCAGTAACAAACACGGAATGGCAGAGAATGTGTGTTCCTTGCCTGGGTATAGTTCCCAGTAACACAAATGGAATGGCAGAGAGTGTGTGTGTGTTCCTTGTCTGGAAATGGTTCCCAGTAACACACATGGAATGGCAGGTGTGTGTTCATTGTCTGGGATTGGTTCCCAGTAACACACATGGAATGGCGGAGAGTGTGTTCCTTGCCTGGAAATGGTTTCCAGTAACACAGGGAATGGCAGCAAATGTGTGTTCCTGTCTGGGAAGGTTTTCCAGTAACACACATGGACTGGCAGATAATCTGTGTTTCTTGCCTGGGAATGGTTCCCAGTAACACACATGGAATGACAAAAAATGTGTGTTCCATGTCTGGGAATGGTTCCCAGTAACAAACATGGTATGGCAGAGTGTGTGTTCTTTGCCAGGGAATGGTTCCCATCAGCACACATGGAATGGCAGAGTGTGTGTTCCTTGTCTGGGTATGGTTCCCAGTAACACACATGGAATGGCAGTGTGTTTCTTGCCTGGGAATGGTTTCCAATAACACATGGAATGGCAGCAAATGTGTGTTCCTGTCTGGGAATGGTTCCCAGTAACACACATAGAATGGCAGAGTGTGTGTTCCTTGTCTGGGAATGGTTCCCAGTAACAAACATGGTATGGCAGAGGCTGTGTTCCTTGCCTGGGAATGGTTCCCAGTAACAAACATGGAATGGTGGAGTGTGTGTTCCTTGCCCAGGAATGGTTCCCAGTAATAAACATTGTATAGTGGACAGTGTACATCCATTCACTGGGTATTTTAAGTTATTCAAAATTAGATGACCACAGCCAGCATGTTGAAAGATTAATAACAGTCCATGGAACACATTGTGTGTTGATATGTAACTTAAAGACACTTTTCACATCTTATATTAATCATAAGAAGAAGGCAATCTTGTGCAACATTCTGGTTACAGTTATCAACATAAATGTAAAAGGTACTTGAGATGAGAAGAACATGTATTATAAACATCATGTTGGTAACTGAGATGAAAAATACATTTATAAACTATGGTAATTGAGATGAGAAATACAATACATTCATGAACTATGGTAACTGAGATGAGAAATACATTTATAAACTATGCTAACTGAGATGAGAAATGCATTCATAAACTAAGGTAATTGAGATGAAAAATACAATTCATAAACTATGGTTCTTGAGATGAGAAATGCATTCATAAACTGAGACGAGAAATACAGTAATTGAGATGAACTATGGTAATTGAGATGAGAAATGCAGTAATTGAGATGAACTATGGTAATTGAGATGAGAAATGTATTTATAACACAGAGCTTGATAAGAAGTGATAAAACTGGTATTTAGTAGCTTTACTCCATAAACTTATTTAATGTAAAATAAAGTAATGCTTTAAATAGGAATGGTGTAAGTTTGAAACATGTTTTTAATTAAACAGTATTAAAACTAATCAAAATGCTATTCAATAAGACAATGTTAAAACTTATTTCATCGGGACTTAAACATAAGAGTGTTTTTCCCAACTTTTGCATTCATACACACAAGAAGTGTGATTAATAACTGTTATTTTGTGGTAAAGTCCAATCTTTGAGGATTGAGACAGATCCATTGTTAAGTCACATAGGAGACACTAACATTCATATAATTTGACCTTTACACCCAAATTAGGACCTGGACCTATGAGATTTATACCTGATTTGATTTCGTGGGACACTGTTATTGTAACCATAATTATATAAATGTTCATTGTTATCTCACTTAATTTTAAAGTAACAAAATGGACAAGATCTCATCTACAGACAAATGGTCAGCGGTCGGAGAGATCGCTATGTCTACAGACAAATGGACAGCGATCAGAGAGATCGCTATGTCTACAGACAAATGGACAGCGGTCGGAGAGATCGCTATGTCTACAGACAAATGGACAGAGGCCGGAGAGATCGCTATGTCTACAGACAAATGGACAGAGGCCGGAGAGATCGCTATGTCTACAGACAAATGGACAGAGGTCGGAGAGATCGCTATTATCCCCCTATTATTTTGTGGTCTGGGAGTAAAAAATATCAATAACAATTGTTCATAATTTACAATAAGTTTTAAGTGTTTTATATAAACATAATGTTTGAATGCACCCATCCATGGTAAAATGTATATTTGTATAATGATTATTGACACATGCAACATGGAACAATAGTTTACTTAAATTTCAACAACATACGTAGATGTATATTGAATATAAATTTAATAACAATTAATATAAAATGATGATACCATTTCTGCTGATGACAGAAGTGATAATGACAATGATGGTAAAAATAAAACACACTGTGTAAAGATTGGCTTAAAAAATAAAACCATAAAAAAGGCTGCCATAGGTAGAAATGTGGGAAAAAATGTTCTACCTATGGACCCAAATGCCTATTACCTGCAAGTACCCTAAAACCAGTAAAATGCATGCTTAATAAAAGATCTTAAAAGATTCAGTTAAAAAAACACAAAATGTAAAATATTGTGATAGCTTACATCAGCCATAAAATTCATGTATATTATTTCCTCACTGGCATGACCAAGTAGACAGCACTGGCATGACCCAGTGGACAGCACTGGCATGACCCAGTGGACAGCACTGGCATGACCCAGTGGACAGCACTGGCATGACCCAGTGGACAGCACTGGCATGACCCAGTAGACAGCACTGACATGACCCAGTGGACAGCACAGTGGATTTTAAATTCAGAGGACCCGGGTTCAAGCCTCAGTGGCGCCAATGAGTTTCGTCTGGGTGTTTTTGGGTAAGACACATTGCCTCCACCTTGTCTGTGGGATGGGAAAGCAAACCAGAAAGTCCTGTATATCGGAGTCTATCCTCCGATCACGTGAAAGAACAATATCCATCTTTTTTGTTAGTAAGAATAAGGCAGGTTCCTGGATTCCTATGTATCCATCCCCTCTGTCTCTGGGGTAGCAGTAAATAACCTATAACGTGTTGATCAGCCGTTGATTAAAATTCAATTGATACGTTTTTATAATGTTAACATTTTCCTCGTCACCATCTTGAATTGAATTGAATTGGGTTTTACGACGCACCAACACATGAAAGGTTATATGGCGCCAAACAGGAATGAACATAAAGGCATCTTACTAAGAACATGTACGATGATGATGTGTATAGAGATAGCTTGATATATAATAAGAAGATGTCCTTAACAAAAAAATGGCATGAATATGTTCCTTTTATTACCACATGAAGTTATCAGCAATGCTGCTCAAACACACCACAGCTGAATGCTGATATGTGACCACACTCAACTTTTCAAGTTTAAGGCAACTGGGAAGATCAAAACTGCAATCAACCACGGTGACTGAAGAGCCATTTAAACACAAATAAATTAGTTGTGCTAACATACATACTCACTGATTTAATCAAAATGCTATTTATTTGAGGGCCTCAAGGAAGGAAGATTCACCTCATGATATGATATCATCTTTAAAAACTACTGAATTGAATTGAATTGGGTTTTAAGGCGCACCACACATGAAAGGCTATATGGCGCCTAACAGGAACGAACATGCCAGGCTCATCCTCCATGTACATTGAGATAAAAATATGGTGAACGGGCCTAGAACCTTCTCACCCTGAACTACAGAGTTACTGCTTTATTGTAGACACTCCATTTACGCTGGAGCCACGTTTATTGTTTTTAAAAACTATTATAAATATGTGAAAAATGTCTTGTAAGTAGAGATCCAACATGCTAAATGCGTGACACATGTCACATCTAGCCATATATACACCTGTCATCAGATGACACACATGTCCCATCTAGCCATATATATAACTGCCACTAAAAAGACATATGTCACATTTAACCATATATACACAGGCCACCAAATGACACATAGGTCATGTCTAAACATATTATATACACCTGCCATCAGATGACACATAGATCACAGCTAGACATAAATACACCTGCCACCAAAAGACACCTGTCACATTTAGCCATATAAACACCTGCCACCAAATGACACATAGGGCATGTCTAAACATATATACACCTGCCATCATGACAACACATAGGTCACAGCTAGCCATATATAAACCTGCCACCAAATGACACATATGCCATCTAGCCATATATACACCTGCCACCAAATGACAGGCATAGGTTATGTCTAAACATACACTTGCCATCAGATGACACATATTAAAACACCTAACCATATAATTATATACAGATCAGTTCACATTTGCAAGTGGTTGGATACTAATATAGCTCCTTCATGAATAGGATTTAGGTTTACGATATATTAAAAGAGTTCAGCCCCTCCATGGTGTGGCATCCCGTAATTGTTAGGAATAGTCCCCCGCCTCATATTGCACGAAGTGCGGGAATGCACGGACATCTTATAATCAACAGCACTGGTCATCTTGCTGGCTGTCTTTGGGTTTTTTGGTGCTATGTTGTATAATTGACATTGAATCAAGTTCTGGGAATTGGTTATTGAATTAACTCTCATGTTTTTGTTGAACTTTTCAGAGCTTTAATGATTCTTTAATCACTGCCGTTAGCCGTAAAATATAATTGAGGTCTACCACATGTAAAGTTCTTATTCTTTATTTGTTTTGATCAAATGCTGATAAAGCGTCTTTCTCAGGGACACAACACATATGGTAATGACGGGGATCAAACCCACGACCCAACACATATGGTAATGATGGGGAGCAAACCCACGACCCAACACATATGGTAATGACGGGGAGCAAACCCACGACCCAACACATATGGTATTGACGGGGAGCAAACCCACGACACAACACATGGTAATGACGGGTATCAAACCCACGACACAACACATATGGAAATAACGGGGATCAAACCCACGACCCAACACATATGGTAATGATGGGGATCAAACCCACGACACAAAACATACGGTATTGACGGGGATCAAACCCACGACACAACACATATGGTAATGACAGGAATCAAACCCATGGCCCAACACATATGGTATTGACGGGGAGCAAACCCATGACCCTTCGATCCTGGGTCGGACACTCTACCACTACATCACAGCGCTCCATTCTTCATTTGTTTGAAGAACTTGTGCTGAAGTCGCCATTAATCAACAGTTTAAGTTTATCTACGTACCGGTACTGATGGCATAGAATTTTAAAATTCTTGATATTTTCAATAAAAAAAAAAAAACGTTCCCATAAAAAAATGGCTAATCACTTATGAGCTCTGTAAATGGCCAATCCTGTCCAGACTGATTTAGCCAGATTTTAAGATGTGTATGAATAATATCTGTACACACAGAGACAATAAAATGAGGAGCAGACACATAAAAAGAGGCAGACGTACAAGCTAAATGACCCTAAACCATAACAACTTGACATCTAGATTTACTAATGTTCCCGTCATTCATTCTTTAAATATCATATTAAAATCATATCTTCCTTTTAGGAATAGGTTAGTATATAAATATATTACATGTGTGTTACGACATATATTGAGCTTTAACATGCTGAGTTGGCACTTTTATATAACAACGGTGTCATCTAGTATTATATGTAGCGACCCTTACTCGTCAAAACAATACTCTGGCAAGCTGAAATACTAAAGTATAACCATATAATTGTGCAAGCCTCCGGCAAGCTGAAATTCTAAAATAATACTATTTATTTCAACTCGAAGTGAGAAAACTTTCATATAAAGTTTTCCCACTTCTCAATGAAATAAAACATGCTATTCACTCCAAAACAACAAATATCCTCTATGTAATTGTTTCATTATGCAACTATTAACACAGTTTCTTGTTTTCACAGAAAGGGTATCAAGACATATTTCGTGCTAACACTTTCCCTTTAACAAAATATGTGCGAATACAAAATATGTCCAAGATTATGCTTATAACATATATGTGGTACACATCAATATAAACAATTTACATATAATTAATGGTAGTAACTAAATTTTACAACAGATGTACACCATTTCTAAACCTACTGACAATGAGGCATATACCGAACTCATTTTCAAAAAATAACTTTTGAGAATCCAAATTCTATAGACGCAACATAAACGGCTTTGACCAGCCAGGACAAAACCCCAAACTTGAGCATCGAATTAAGAGTAACCAAGTCATAATTAATTTTCAGTCCCTTTAAGAACCTGTGAATAAACCTATACAGTATATATACATTATTATATGACCTGAACACCTGGAGAGAGTTTTTATAAATGGTTCAGTAGTGTAATTTTGCCTTTATTTGGCAGGTCAGTTGCTTTAAGCTTGTGCAGTTGCAGTAGCATGATAAATAGACGATCTTACAGAGTACTCATTCATTATTGAATTTATTAAACGAGTTGGCAAAATGATATAATGCGAGGCTCTTGCCGAGCATTATATCATTTTTGCTGACGAGTTTAATAAATTCAATAATGAATGTTAGATTCTATTGATCACATAACTCACATATCGACTTTTATTGCATTTTGCCTGACGCTTTAACACGCGAAACCGACATAAACCATGGGAATTGGATCATATAGTCATTATCAATTTTTTTTGACAGAGCGTACTAGGCTCATTTCGTACTTATATAACTAGTGGTATATCGAAAATATAGAATGGTGTTATTCCACTCTCACACCGTAAGTTATGTGATAAAAGACAATATTCCCATTTGTGGGCAAAATTATTTAAAATTAATTATAGAGGCAGAATAATTTATAACTAACCATACACAAAAAATATACAAGACTTGTACAGACCTTTTACAGAAAACACATAATTATAATGACTACAATTATTTCAGGAATGGCTTTGTAATGGTTTTTTGAAAATTAAACCTGAGATAAAATGGATACATTAATAAGAATACAATTTTGTATAAAATGTGTGATAATGTACATGAGTAGAAATTGTTTTCTTTTAAAAAGTATATTTAAAATACTCTACTTAGTTAAAGAATGCACACATACTGTGTGCACCATATAACTACCTTCATATTCATAAATTAAAAAACGGTCAAACCCGACCAAGAACCTACCTCTATTAAAGGGACACACGGCAATCTTGAAGTTTTTATCAAGCATTAAAATATGCGTCTCGATTTATTAATCCATTATCATTTTAACTTTAAACCTGCTTGCATATAATTAATAAACATTTTGAGTTTTCATTTCTTCTTCTTATTCTACCATAGGCTAAATATATTATTGGTGCAATATAATCAACACTTAGTTATATGCAAAAACTATTTGCTATATACTATTCTTATGACTTATATTAATGACCAAACGTTATGTAGAAAAACTAACAGGATGCAGTGAGTTTTTTTACGACATCAAGATTGTCGTGTGTCCCGACTGTTAGGCCATAATAAATTAATTGCTAGATTCTCAACCCTGCCCAACCCCGTTTTTTTACGACGCCCTGGTAATTTTTGATTCTTCAAAAAAAAAAAAAATAATAATAATAATAAAAATAAAAAAATGGTGAAAGTATGAAACACTATTAAAAATGCGTTTTCAATCTTGGAAGTATTCAGTAGTGTTTTACTATTTTTGCC
This sequence comes from Cyrtodaria siliqua, assembly GCA_037043455.1. Classification (NCBI taxonomy): domain Eukaryota; kingdom Metazoa; phylum Mollusca; class Bivalvia; order Adapedonta; family Hiatellidae; genus Cyrtodaria; species Cyrtodaria siliqua. Next base: position 198,038 of record JAWPHD010003571.1, read on the forward strand.
TTGTGCCGAGGCCATTTTCATTTACCGTATAAAATAAAAATAAACAAAATAAAATTTCACCCCCGCCCCTATTTTGAAATAAATTTGGATGAGAAACTAGCAATTAATTTATTATGGCCTTATAATGTCTTATATAGTAAATATATAATGAAAATAATGTTAAATTACCAGTACATATATATAAATGAACCTCATGGAATGCAATGAGTCTCAGACGATAAAAAGATTAAAACGAGGCCAACTTAAGCCGAATTATGAACAACATCGTGGTTATGGTTGTCACAGAGTTAATCACTGACATCAGGATTTTCTCGAAGCCACATCGGACACTGACCTATCCTTTATGTTCACCATTTTCTATCATGATCAAAGTAACGATTACATGAAAATCGCAGTAGACACCTCATCTTCCTGCCCTCAAATCCACTGTTTAAGTAGGCCACATTGGACATCATGACTTATTCTTTCTGCTTTAACTCCATCTTCCACCAGAGTTAAAGTTATAAGGAAATGACTGTACACTAAGTCATCTTAACCTGCCCTCCAAGCCAAGTTATACAGTAATGACTGCACACTTTAAGTCATCTTAGCCTGCCCTCCAAGCCAAGTTATAAGGAAAGCACAGCTTATGAGCTTTGCTCCTTCTTGCCCTCCAAGTCAGTTTAACGTGGTGTTTCAGTGATATTTATTATCCCCGGCAAGATGAGGCTGCACGCATTTAAAAAAAACTTTCATAAGCAACATAACAGCCTTGTTCATATACATATAGCTTGCTCTGAGCTAGTTGCACCAAATCATGCCCTCTGTGTGGACATCACATCATTACAATAATACTTAGCAGGCATTTTAATTTCCTTGTTAACCCACAGCCAACCTGAATTATACTCTCACAACCAGCTTCAATCAAGAGTACCATGCCCTTATTGCCATCATACATATCTCAGAGCTTTAGTTTCATGTTACCAAGCCATCAGCTTTAATAGTACAAGGTCCTCAGAGGTATACTTTCATGGTGTAAAGTCCTCAGAGCTATAGTTTCATGGTACAAAGTCCTCAGAGCTATAGTTTCATGGTAAAAAGTCCTCAGAGCTATAGTTTCATGGTACACAGTCCTCAGAGCTATAGTTTCATGGTACAAAGTCCTCAGAGCTATAGTTTCATGATACAAAGTCCTCAGAACTGTAGTTTCATGGTACAAAGTCTTCAGAGCTATAGTTTCATGGTAAAAAGTCCTCAGAGCTATAGTTTCATGGTACACAGTCCTCAGAGCTATAGTTTCATGGTACAAAGTCCTCAGAACTATAGTTTCGTGGTACAAAGTCCTCAGAGCTATAGTTTCATGGTACGAAGTCCTCAGAGCTATAGTTTTATGGTACAAAGTCCTCAGAGCTATAGTTTCATGGTATAAAGTCCTCCGAACTATAGTTTCATGGTACAAAGTCCTCAGAACTATAGTTTCATGGTACAAAATCCTCAGAGCTATAGTTTCATGGTACAAAGTCCTCAGAGCTATAGTTTCATGGTACAAAGTCCTCAGAGCTATAGTTTCATGGGTATCAAGCTCTCAGAGCCATAGCTTTATGAACGTTACATTTTGTGTTTGCACTTGATTTCACTTTGGTTCAGAGCATTAAAGCATTAATTTCATGGGCATTAATCCCCTTTAAGCCAAATGTTCGTGGGTATCATGCCCTTATAGCCAGAGTTTCATGGGCATTAAACCTTCTTTGTTAGCCCCAGCAGCCATGATGCTCTCTTCGTGTTCCAGGAAGTTCAATGGCATGAGCACTAGACGACCTTTGACCTTCTTAAGCTCTTCTTTAGCAGCAGCAGGGTTTGTCACCGAGAGTGGAAGGGTGGCTGATTCCTGTTTTATTTCAGCAAATGTCTTGATATGATCATTTGGGATACACTTGAACACCTGGAAAACAAAAGTGGAATACCTGGTTAACAGAAGGTGTTGCTTTATTTTATCATTTGACCCGTAACATGTCTATAAGGTAATTTCAAATTGAAAGAGGATTCAAGCGGAGGCATTTTTGGTCCCTGAACTGATACACTTGTGACAAAATCTAAAAATGTAAAATGTATAAATCTGAGGCTTTATTTTGAATAGATGAGAGTATGGTAACAAAGAGTTGCCTAAGAGAGCCTGAGGATCTCTTCTAGTTTAACCAATTTTTCAAAGAATAAAAGAGGCCATACTTTTGTTAAAATAAAAGCAAGAGTTGTAGAACCTGGCTCTGTGATGTCCAATGATGCTGAATGCATGTGTGACAAATTTACAAACAAACTTTAACTAAATGTCTTAAGTACAAAAGGGACCATAATTTTGTTTAAACAGATGCAAGAGTTATAGAACCTGGCTCTGCGGTGTTGTGTTATGATGCCCAATGCATGTGCAAAGTTTTAATCTATTATGTTATGTTTCTTTGCGAGATACAAGCTTGCATACAAACTTCAACCAAGTTTTCTAAGTACAGTGCTTTGGGGGGTATAGAATCACTTGGGTTAAACGTCTAATTTTAAAATGAAAGGAAAATATTTATTTAATTTCTGATTTAGATGTACCCTTTTAGTTGTATGATATCAACATTTCTAAAATTATTGTCTTAAAACTGTGATTTTTTAATAGGCGTTTTTGCACCAATATTTACATAATTTCATTTCATCCTTAAAAGTGCCAAACTTCAACAAGTTACCTTAATTGATGATTGCATTTTGACTCTTGTCCCTTACATTTGTTAAAACGTAAATATTTATTTATGAGTTTATTGTGACAGTATGATTTTTTCGTTTCAAAAACACACTTCATTCAGGTAGTATAGAATCATTTTTTCTGAGAGGTGTTGCACAGTGATATATTTTGAATGGAAAAATGTCCCAAATAATTTCACCGTTGAATAAATGTATGCTTATATAATATATCTTCAAGTCTGGAAAGTTTTAAAATAATCTAAAATATATGAGCTGAGAAAACTGAATTTAAACAGGAAATGATTCTTTACTACCAATGATTCTATACACCCTAAAGCACTGTATGAAAGGGGCCATAATTCTGTCAAAATAAAAGCAGCAGTTATATCACCTAACTCTGTGGTGTCATCTAATGATGTTGAATACATGTGTGAAGTTTCAATCCATTGTGAAAAGTAGTTTGGAAGATACAAACTTACATACAAACTTTAACCAAGCTTACATACAAACTCTAAGTATAAAAGGGGCCATAATTCTGTCAAAATAAAAGCAAGAGTTATATCACCTAACTCTGTGGTGTCATCTAATGATGCTGAGTACATGTGTGAAGTTTCAATCTATTGTGTAAAGTGGTTTGGGAGATAGAAGCTTACTTACAAACTTTAACCAAGCTTACATACAAACTTTAACCAAGTTTTCTAAGTATGCAAAGGGCCATAATTCTGTCAAAATAAAAGCAAGTGTTATATCATCTGACTCTGTGGTGTCAACTAATGATGCTGAATATATGTGTGAAGTTTCAATCCATTATGTATTGGGAGATACAAGCTTACATACAAACTTTAACCAGGGGACGCAACGACGACGACGACGACGATCAAGTGATGACAATTGCTCTTTTTTTCCTTCGGAAAAGTCGAGCTGAAAATGAGGTGAATGTAGAATAAATTTTAATTAATATGTGTTGAAAACATTTTTTTGCTGAAAATAGAATTTAATCAAAGCAATAACAACAAATCAAACATTTTTCATCCGTACCTTATGGTAGATGGTGGTATTGATAGATGCTTGATGGAACCAAATGTTCTTGTAGAATTTATCACCGATGGGGTCGGTCAAATCTATGTCAAATTCATGTTCTCCTATCCCCAGATGCTCGCGGAAGATAGTTCGCCGTAACGATGAAGCAAAGTTGCCAGCCATGTGATCCTTGCCGTCCATTTTGACGGGGAATTTCTGAGTGTCTTCCACTAGTACGGCCATCTCACTGTCACGGTTACCCAGCATGCTCCTGTCATTGATGTTTGCCGAACCAATGATGACAGTGTCATCATCAACAATCATCAGCTTGCTGTGAACGTACACTAGTTCTGTCACCTGGAACAGAGTCATGGTCAAAGGTTGGTACAATCTCATTAAAATCATATCCTAATTACCCTTTGAGACTCTCCGCTATAGGATCTGACAACACTCCCTTGTAGGTCACGCCAGATCGAACTTTCATCTGATCAATATTCATGAGAAGATCAACTAAATTCAACCAATGAAATCTCGCGTTTCATATGCACTTCAGATGACGTTCGAAAACTGAACGAACGAAAATCCACATAAAACACATAGATCTATATCCAAAACAAGAGGTCAATGACCTTGAAGCTCTACTGATTGATTTTGATTTCAGGAAGTAGTCGCTACAGACTTGTTTTTTGAAAATCTATTTTTAACCGTGGCGGCCATCTTGAATTTCAGGCCGACCTGAAATTTTGCTAAGATCAATAAGACATTAAGAGCAACATTCCTGTAAAGTTTCATGAAAATCCGTCAGGTAGTATCAAAGAAGTAGTCGCTACAAGTTTTCATTATATAACTCTATGTAAACAAAGCAGCCATGTTTAAGGTCAAATCAAAACGATTTTCGACAAGGACCAACATCATGTCATACTGATCATTTTAGAAAAAGTCCCATATCAATATCTCTTATTGTTTTGAAGAAGTAGTCGCTACAAATTTATTTATTTTAAATCTATTTTTAGCTGTGGCGGCCATCTTGAATTTCCGGCCGACCTGAAATTTTTCTAGGATCAACTAGACATCAAGAGCAACATTCCTGTGAAGTTTCATGAACATCCGTCAAGTAGTTTCAGAGGAGTAGTCGCTACAAGTTTTTACTATATAACTCTATGTAACCAAAGATGGCCACTGGCAGCCATGTTTAACGTCGAATCAAAATAATTTTCCACAAGGATCTACATCATGTCATGCTGATCATTTTAGAAAAAGTCCCATATCAATATCACTTATAGTTTTCAAGAAGTAGTCGCTACAAACTTATTTTTTAAAAATCTATTTTTAGCTGTGACGGCCATCTTGAATTTCCGGCCGACCTGAAATTTTGATAGGATCAATTAGACATCAAGAGCAACATTCCTGTAAAGTTTCATGACAATCCGCCAAGTAGTTTCAGAGGAGTAGTCGCTACAAGTTTTTACTATATAACTCTATGTAAACAAAGATGGCCGCTGGCAGCCATGTTTAACGTTGAATCAAAACGATTTTTGACTAGGATCAACATCATGTAATGCTGATCATTTTAGAAAAAGTCCCATATCAATATCACTTATAGTTTTCAAGAAGTAGTCGCTACAAACTTATTTTTTAAAAATCTATTTTTAGCTGTGACGGCCATCTTGAATTTCCGGCCGACCTGAAATTTTTCTAGGATCAATTAGACATCAAGAGCAACATTCCTGTAAAGTTTCATGACAATCCGCCAAGTAGTTTCAGAGAAGTAGTCGCTACAAGTTTTTACTATATAACTCTATGTAAACAAAGATGGCCGCTGGCAGCCATGTTTAACGTTGAATCAAAACGATTTTTGACTAGGATCAACATCATGTCATGCTGATCATTTTAGAAAAAGTCCCATATCAATATCACTTATAGTTTTCAAGAAGAAGTCGCTACAAACTTGTATTTTAAAACTCTATTTTTAGCTTTGGCGGCCATCTTGGATTTCACATCAACATGAATTTTTGCTAGGATCAACTAGACTTTATGGGCAACATTTCTGTAAAGTTTCATGAATATCCATCCAGTAGTTTCAGCTGTGAAGTCGCTACAAATAAAAGTTTACGGACAGACAGACGGACAGACGGACAGACGGACGGACGACGGACACCGCACCACGGCATAAGCTCCGCTGATCTCTGATCAGTTGAGCTAAAAAGATAAAGTCTTTGTGTGTTATTGCTGTGGATTGCACGATAAATTCAAAGAAATGCACTAAATGGCATGTTTTATGTCAAAATATATATTCCACCGAAATAATTACGACATTAGTACTCTAAATACGACCGTTGACCCGCGAGTGTCATTTTAGTGTGGGTTCAATCCCACGAATCGGTAAAAAGTTTTGTACCGCTATTAAATTCCGTCAAACAATCTTCTTTATTTTTTTCCCCAGAAAATATTCAATAATGGTTGGTGTATTATGTTTGTCAAAGCAATTATTTTGTTTTTTATAAGCTAAAACTTATGGACATTGTTAGACTGCTCCACATCGCTTTACTGAAATATGACATGCGCAGTGAAGCAGTCTATACCGAGCAATTTGGCAGGCTGAAATCTGATTGGCTAATCATAAGGTGAATCTGACGTGACCTCAAATGGAGTGTTGTCAGATCCTTGTAGTATAGAGTATCGTAGCGTGATAAACGGTCTAATTTTAATGAGATTGAGGTTGGAAATAAATCAGTCATACATTTGCCATTGTTGATCTGCCAGATTAAACTTAACAGCAGTATCTAAACTCATTCAAAGGGGTATGTATCATTTATTGTGGCAGACCACCCACCAAAGGGGCATACATCTTTTTAGAAACATATGATACTTGTAATTCCAATAAGTTGAAACACATTTTTAAACTTAACTAGATGGGTGCTCTATGGAGTAAGTGTGTCGTCTGCTGGGGCCTTGTTTCAGAATGTATGACAGTGAACTCAGGCAATGACCTTGACAGTGACCTTGACACATTGGTCTTGTCACATAACTATTTTCATTTAGAGAATGTTAACATTACAGGGAACAAAGTTCTTGTTGCAAAAAAAATGAGAGGGAAAAAATAGACTTCTGAACTGGGATTTTGACCTTGACTATTATATATTGGGGTGATAGGGCTATTGTCATATGTATAAATTCAAACCTTTGGTAAAGAAATGTCAAGCAATAAAACATTACAAGAAATGTCAAGTTTCATGACCAAAAACTCACTGTTGAACCATGACTATAACTGCGACCTTTATATGTGTGACGTGTATATATTGAATATTTTATGAACATTTGTGTAAGAAATCAATAAGCTACAGGGAATATTATGTTTTTTGCTCAAAAAATGACGTCTGAACCAAAGAGACTCAGACCTTGACCTTGTTATATTGGTGTGGTAATGTGACCGTTGTCATGATGTTTATATCTCGAAAGAATGATGAAGAAACATAAAGAAATGAAAAAGTCATAGGGACTGTTAAGTTTTTTTGACAACCAAGGACAGAGTCTCAGACAGAAAAACAGAAAGACGACGATGAGGGACAAAGTGATCCCTATGTCTTGCCCGCAGGTGACACAACGATTAACATTTTAAAAAAAGTAACAGTTTAACAGATAAAAAATTGTATTATGTTCAAATTGCATGATAATGTAAAATGTTTAAACACAAAAACACACATAAAAAGACAGTTACCAGTTTGCCTGTGAGCTCTGCATGTGTTCTGAGACCACAGAACAGGAGATACTTCTTTGGATCATCAACTATAACACAAAACACAAAACAAATCGGTCTAAAACTGTTTAAGAGATCAGAAAAACATTCAACTGAAATTTGCGTACTGCTTAATACAGACAATTAATTTCATTTCAATGGGTAAAACTATTTTATAACAGAAACAATTCAAGTCTTTCAGAAACCTATGTTATTCATTTTGAGTACTTTCATAATATAGAATAAAGTTATCTAATTATGGCATATGCATTTGTAAACTTTGTTTGCTTTCAATGTCACTGAAAACGTCAATAGTCGCCGTATTCGACGTGTTGTAAAGTCATATTTGGTGTGTAACTTACTTTGAACTACTTTTGCATAATCGTTTGGGATTGGTGCAATGCACAGTTTCATGTACATTTCATATATTACATCACAGGAAGTATGTCAAGAGATCAAAACAAATCATAGCATTTTGGTTCATTGCGAAAAAAATTCCCACGATGTTACGAAAACATATATTTGTTTCAAATAAATGTTTTTGATGAAAAAAAATGTTTAAACCTAGGTTTTTGTTCTAATTATTCTTTTAGGTATAATGCAATAAAACGGTTATAAGATTTGTGTTTGGACAATACTCCTAAAGTCGTGCAATATTAATACGTAAAAGAACTCGAACATATATCCAAGTACAAATCTAATAAACTATAAATGTGTTCTGGCATCTTAAATACATCACTTCCTATTGCAAATTCAGCTCACTCACTGCATCATCAATAAATTCTTTATTGCATCCCGAGTTGTCTATCCCAATATAGCCAAGAGAGGTAACTCTGTTCTCTCTCCTTATTTACTACCATAATCCTACCTTTAGTTTGTAACTGAGCCCATAGAGAGTTAGGTCCCTTGGATATAGATTTATAGTTCCAATGCAGCACAGCCTGTATTGCATATCCTCCGTTCTCCCCGATCTCTCCCTCAAAAGCAGGCAGCAGTGGCAACACCACGTACACGCGGAACGTTTCCTTCTCCCTGAAAACAGTGTTAGAATATTATGATTGGTTTATACAGTTGGTTTATAAAGATGGTCTTTAAATGATGTAAGCCTTATGAAATCACTCAACAATATATCAATATATAAACATCTCCATGGCCGAGGGGTTAACAACGTTGCGTTGTAAACCTTCTTGCCTCTCACCACTGCGGGTTCGAACCCCACTGGGAGCTCGACTTGTATGTGAGAAATGTTGATTCTTACGGATGGCGGGAGGTGTACTGAACTGGTTGTACCCAGGAAAAGTGGGTGATCTGCCTCTACCAAAAATAATTCGACTGTCATATATAACCCTACATGTGTTGAAAATGACGTAAAACACCATACAAACAACAAAAAACAACAATATATAGTCTCTAAAGACAGGTAAGCACTCAAAAAAAGGTACAATGCTTTAGTTTACTATCTGCAATAGGTTTTAATGCTGTTGTTGTTAATAAAATCTGATGTTAACTTAATTGACAAATTCAAAGGTAAACCAAATTTTACCTATATGCTTTCTCTATTCTCTTGAGCAGTGCATCAGCTATACCGTTCTTTACCTGTGAGTGATCTCCTACTTGGGAGATAAAGAACTGGTTCTGAAATGACAATTATTAGGTAAGATTATGTGCTATTCATAACATGCAATGATAGAGAGATGAATAAAATATGAATATCATTATTAGACTGCCTTTTATTGCTTTGATGGACAGACAAAAATCAAGGTATATGTAATGGGTGAAGATTATATACTGTGAAATCATTAATATTCGTGGGGGGATTTAATTTCGTGGATTTCGAGGTTGAACCGAACCGCGATATCAAATCCCCACGAACAAGTAATGCCCAGACCCAGAAGTTTGAATAATGTGTACGAAAATGGCCTTGATTCAGAATCCATAATGTACAGTACCGCATAGCAGTTTTGGACTCATCATTTAGTAAATAACTATTGAACCAGGTTGTATGTTGTCAGAAAAATAGGTTTATGTATTTATTAAACATTTATTTTGATAATAAAGAACAACAAGAGGTCAATGACCTTGAAGCTCTACTGATTGATTTTGATTTCAGGAAGTAGTCGCTACAAACTTGTTTCTTGAAAATTTATTTTTAGCCGTGGCGGCCATCTTGAATTTCCGGCCGACCTGATATTTTGCTAGGATCAATTAGACATCAAGAGCAACATTCCTGTGAAGTTCATGAAAATCCGTCAAGTAGTTTCAGAGGAGTAGTCGCTACAAGTTTTCATTATATAATTCTATGTAAACAAAGATGGCCGCTGACAGCCATGTTTAACATCTAATCAAAATGATTTTTGACAAGGACCAACATCATGTAATGCTGATCATTTTAGAAAAAGTCCCATATCAATATCACTTATAGTTTTCAAGAAGTAGTCGCTACAAACTTGCATTTTGAAAATCTATTTTTAGCCATGGCGGCTATCTTGAATTTCCGGCCGACCTGAAATTTTGCTAGGATCAATTAGACATCAAGAGCAACATTTCTGTGAAGTTTCATGAAAATCCGTCAAGTAGTTTCAGAGGAGTAGTCGCTACAAGTTTTCATTATATAACTCTATGTAAACAAAGATGGCCACTGGCAGCCATGTTTAATGTCGAATCAAAATAATGTTCGACTCGGATAACCATCATGTCATGCTGATCATTTTAGAAAAAGTCCCATATCAATATCACTTATAGTTTTCAAGAAGTAGTCGCTACAAACTTGTATTTTGAAAATCTATTTTTAGCCATGGCGATCATCTTGAATTTCCGGCCGACCTGAAATTTTGCTAGGATCAATTAGACATCAAGAGCAACATTTCTGTGAAGTTTCATGAAAATCAGTCAAGTTGTTTCAGAGGAGAAGTCGCTACAAGTTTTCATTATATAACTCTATGTAAACAAAGATGGCCACTGGCAGCCATGTTTAATGTCGAATCAAAATAATGTTCGACTCGGATAACCATCATGTCATGCTGATCATTTTAGAAAAAGTCCCATATCAATATCACTTATAGTTTTCAAGAAGTAGTCGCTACAAACTTATTTTTTAAAAATCTACTTTTAACTGTGGCAGCCATCTTGAATTTCTGGCCGATCTGAAATTTTGCTAGGATCAATTAGACATTAAGAGCAACATTCCTGTAAAGTTTCATGAAAATCCGCCAAGTAGTTTCAGAGGAGTAGTCGCTACAAGTTTTTACTATATAACTCTATGTAAACAAAGATGGCCGCTGGCAGCCACGTTTAACGTCGAATCAAAACGATTTTTGATAAGGACCAACATCATGTCATGCTGATCATTTTAGAAAAAGTCCCATATCAATATCACTTATAGTTTTCAAGAAGTAGTCGCTACAAACTTGTATTTTGAAAATCTATTTTTAGCCATGGCGGTCATCTTGAATTTCCGGCCGACCTGAAATTTTGCTAGGATCAATTAGACATCAAGAGCAACATTTCTGTGAAGTTTCATGAAAATCAGTCAGGTTGTTTCAGAGGAGTAGTCGCTACAAGTTTTCATTATATAACTCTATGTAAACAAAGATGGCCACTGGTAGCCATGTTTAATGTCGAATCAAAATAATGTTCGACTCGGATAACCATCATGTCATGCTGATCATTTTAGAAAAAGTCCCATATCAATATCACTTATAGTTTTCAAGAAGTAGTCGCTACAAACTTATTTTTTAAAAATCTACTTTTAACTGTGGCAGCCATCTTGAATTTCTGGCCGATCTGAAATTTTGCTAGGATCAATTAGACATTAAGAGCAACATTCCTGTAAAGTTTCATGAAAATCCGCCAAGTAGTTTCAGGAGTAGTCGCTACAAGTTTTTACTATATAACTCTATGTAAACAAAGATGGCCGCTGGCAGCCACGTTTAACGTCGAATCAAAACGATTTTTGATAAGGACCAACATCATGTCATGCTGATCATTTTAGAAAAAGTCCCATATCAATATCACTTATAGTTTTCAAGAAGTAGTCGCTACAATCTTGTATTGTGAAAATTTATTTTTAGCCGTGGCGGCCATCTTGAATTTCCGGCCGACCTGAAATTTTGCTAGGATCATTTAGTCATCAAGAGCAACATTCCTGTGAAGTTTCATGAAAATCCGTCAAGTAGTTTCAGAGGAGTAGTCGCTACAAGTTTTCATTATATAACTCTATTTAAACAAAGATGGCCGCTGGCAGCCATGTTTAACGTCAAATCAAAACGATTTTCGACAAGGATCAACATCATGTCATGCTGATCATTTTAGAAAATGTCCCATATCAATATCACTTATAGTTTTCAAGAAGTAGTCGCTACAAACTTGAATTTAAAAAATCTATTTTTAGCTTTGGCGGCCATCTTTGATTTCACATCAACATGAATTTTTGCTAGGATCAACTAGACTTCATGGCCAACATTTCTGTAAAGTTTTATGAATATCCATCCAGTAGTTTCAGAGGAGTAGTCGCTACAAATAAAAGTTAACGGACAGACGGACGGACGGACGACGGACGCCGCACCACGGCATAAGCTCTGCTGATCTCTGATCAGTAGAGCTAAAAACATGAGTGTTTGTTTTAAACTTTTCAAAGCTGTATACCTATGTTGTGTACTAGTAAATTGTTCACGAATGGTAGTAACGTTTGTTATCATTGTCATCAATTACCGAGTAATTACCGAGTACTTCGTTTTATTTGATCGACAACTGGGTGGGTTCAACATGGACAAATTTACGGATGTTTTTATTTTTTATTTTTTTAAAAAATCAGAACTGCGCGAATTTACGTCCCCTCAAAATTGTCTTTTTGGAAAGAACCTCTAAATTTAATGCCCACGAAATTAAATGATTCCACAGTACCATATACCCCTGTATAAACAATACCCCTCCCCGCATCCCCTCCACCTCTGCTAATAAATGCACATCCCCATCCCACTCTTTTCAAAAGGGTGTGTTTATATGAGGCCATAAAATATTATGAGGGCTAGGTTAGAGAAATACCTACCCCCAAGCAGTTTTGAGGTATATGTAATTATTTTTATATGTGTATATTTATTTTTGTATGGCTTCATATAAACACCCCTCTTTTAGTTAAATGCATCACCACAGGGCATTTAAACAGTGGTATATGGTACACAGGGTTCCCACGCAACCTGGAAAATTGAAAAGTCCATGAATTTTGCAAAGGCACATCAATGCCTTGAAAAGTCCTGGAATTCCTCAAAATTTGGCAAAACATTGAAAAGTCCTGGAATTTTGTTTCACAATGTCAATGTCAATTAGCTAGTGTATGTGTCAAGACTCGAGCGGCTGGTTCTGAATAACTAAAGAAAAGGTTATACATCCAACAGGAAGAGTAGCATTCACAGAATACAGTCACTCCAACAAGCATTGCAATGCAAAGGTGATTCAAAAAGTACATCACAAACACATTCAGTAAAAAAGCACAGCACAAACATATAAGGGTTGACAATAGGAGTACCGCCTTGGAATGGTCAGTGGCAAAAGGGAGCACCGGGGAGTTTAACTGGTTTAAGGGTTCATCAAACCTCAGTCATCCTGTCATCTCCCTAAACAGCAGGACAGTGTAAATAAAAATAATCCCTGCCGAGTTAACACCTTATATTTGAGAAAGCGTAGATAGGTGTTATAAGAAAAAACACAGACATATCCATGTCTACACTCAAGTGATATGAAAACGCAACACTGGAATTTCCGCTATATATTGTATGTACAATATGCTGCTTTTAATCGAATGGTACATGGCTACGTAAGACCTTTCCTTGGAAAAAATACTAAAACAACAAATAATACAGCAAATAGTATTCCTTCAATGTTTCATTATTCACAGAGTACGCGTTTGGCTCAATCATGTGAGCAAACTTAGGATGCAACATTTTGCAAACTATTTACGTTAAATACAGTACTGAACTAGCTCAATTTTTCAAAGAGCTACTTCAACATTTATGAAGTTCTTGTTACAAAGTGTAGTGTGATTAAAATGTCTACAACATCACAGTTGTGTCCTTTCTCTAGTTAACTGCAACTTTCTTTTTAAAAAACATCTTGGGATTTCTTTGGAATATTATGTGCAATTAAGTGTGCAGTATATACAATATATAGCGGAAATTCCCGTGTTGCGTTTTCATATCACTTGAGTGTATATCAAAAAATAAGATAAACCTAAGAAGCTAATCTCATATGTACTCGATGACTTGTCTGAAGTCAGAGCATCAAGGGGAAAACCGTTAAGGGCACGACAAAATGGAGTGAAGGACATTCATCAAACAGTTCCCGCCTTAAAGGATTTAGGAACACGTTGACATAGAGTCCACCGGTCGTTGCACAAATCAAAGATGAAAGAATAATTGCAAACTGTAGAAGGGTCTACACCTAAGCATTTAGTGTGCCGCAAAATACTCTGTTTATACATTTTCTAATAATTTTAATAAAAATAACCCATGAAAATTATCACGACCGATAACCTTTCTAAGTTTTGTAAATCACATCTCCATATACCTTGCTGCAGAAGTGTTTTAAGATTGCTATTATATTTGTCAAGCAGATCAGACATGTTCACGAACTCCTGCAAAAACAGAAGTTCTGTGTTTTTGAGCTTTTGGGTAATAGGGTCATTGAAAAACAAGGTTGATCCTTGAATCCTGGAAAATTCCTTGAATTTTTTTCCAAGAAAAGCGTGGGAACCCTGGTATCATGAAAGGTTACTGGTAGTCTTTTATATAATAATTTTATGAAGTGTATTAATATTTTGCCATTCAACAATAATATTATACAATACTGAAAAGCTAATTCTGAAAAAAAAAATGTTATAAATTAAACTGTATGTGTTTCAATCAAAACCATGGCACGGAAGAAGCTAAGAAAGAAAGGAAGTACACCTAACCATGTTTACATTTTAAATTATTGCAATCCAATGCTTACCTCTATGTATTTAATATTAGTGGTTATAAGGCTTACCTCTATGTATTTACTCTTATAGTGGTTAGAAGGCTTACCTCTATGTATTTACTCTTAGAGTGGTTTGAAGGCTTACCTCTATGTATTTACTCTTGTAGTGGTTAGAAGGCTTACCTCTATGTATTTACTATTATAGTGATTAGAGGGTTTAGCTCTATGTATATATAGTGTTTACTGTGATCTGCTATACATACTAGAAGGGTGTTCCACAAAACACTTGTCTGCCATGCGCTTATTTCAGCAAGAGCAATCTATCTATAAACTTTGAATTATGGAGCAGATTTTTTTTTATAAATTGTTAGTTTTATGAAGCATGGTATTACTCTGCATTGAAATATTGGGAACGAAGACGCTTAATGACCATAGATCAATATTTTGCCAAGTTATGAGCTAGGTTAGGTTGCGTTAAAAAAAAATTATGAAAAGGGAAACAACTCTGCCAATAAC